>CM035807.1:14317501-14334615 GCA_020466095.1 Chlorops oryzae | reverse complement strand
AAAGTAAGTTTATGACATGACCTTCCAATAGAAACAAAAACGCTTTTATGTATTTATATATATATACATGTATGTACACTTTATTCGCTCATACCAGAGTCGAAAGATTGATTTAAAAAAAAAATCCGAGGTCGCTGAAACTCTCAAAATGGATCACAGAGCCGGATGGCAGTGAAGATTTTTTCAATTAAAAAATAATTAAACAAAAACAAACTTCTTTGAACAGGTTTAATTATGATTCCTGCAGTTTCGTGTAACAAAGCAGCAGCTAAAAACCGACATGGCGAGTATTATTAGGAAGAAAATAAAAAATGCAACTAAAAGACTCTGATTGAAACAGAATTATTCGCTGTAAGCACGCTTAAACACCGAAGTGTCTGGCACCTCATTTATTATAGAGGTGCCAATGATAATGCAAAAATTTGAACTGGCTCCTCACGAAGCATAATGTCATCGTCGAATTTCTCCCATTCGTCTGTTGTTGATAATCGACATTTCATGCTATAACAAATGAATGCATTAGAAATATTCTTAAATAAAATAATTTCATCAAGACCCACCAGCATTGTTTCAACGAGATCCTTACGCTGTCGTAGCTTCAATAGAGGCTCACTGAGCCTAATTGTAATGGACATTCCAAAACGGTTCTTAGACGAATAGCAAATCCCAGCGCACGAGTACATGCGCTTGCTCCATTCCAAGGTTACACATTTGAGGCGACTCTGAAAGAATTTAGCATTAAACAGAGAGAAGACTGTGACTTTTTTGAAATAGATTTGTTTTTTGTATACAATAACTTACGTCGTCATCACTCATTCGCTAGTTTCTTGCAAATTACTTTATATTAATTTATTTATTTATTTTTTATTATTAGGGGGGGATATTTAGAATGGTGGACTTTTTGAAATTTTTATGCTTCTCTTGACTGTGTATGAGACACTGTCCGAGATACAAGATGTTTTTGCCGGCGTTTACATCCCTGTTCCAACAAGTACGGCAATTTGGACAAAATTGGTACCTGTGAGGTGACAGGGATGTTTTGTTGGGGGCAAAGCACTTTGCGCACAACTTTGTGGTCCTAAATTCATTGACCATCAAAATGTGCGCCTTTCTATTTCTTAAGGCCTCTATTAATTTCTTGTTTGGCGTACGAACATATCCACGAATTGGCGAATTTGCTGCCATTTCAGTCGAACCGATACACACAAGTGTTTTTTCATTTGGGTTTGGGACCAACATTTCAGCAATATTATTGCACGCCTTCTGTCTCAGCATATAGCGCTTGAGTCGAAGGCGAGCAACCTTGCGCTGTTCGAAAACAGATTGCTTTTTCACTAGTATCTGCAGCTGATACGCAATATATTCACGATAATTGCCATCATTTGCAGATAGCTGTGTGGTCTCCTCAAAAGACTTGGTGTAGCGGTCGAGCTTACGCTTGTTTGAGTACAGACCGGCGAGGTGTTGGTAACGCGTATTTTTTATTTTTATTGGTTCGCCATCACGAACACCGCCGAAAATCAGTCTGCACCCTGGATCTAGTCCGAGCGTATGTTCGTATTTGGTTTGACGCATTTCTTCAATATTTCCGGAGAACTCTAAACTCGTTGGTTTTTTCTTTTTTGGAGCTACAGGAGCAGGTGTCTTAACGATTTTGTCCATCACGAAGGACACTGACACACCATCAGTCATGATGGACGAAATTTTTTTAATACCTGATGTAGGCATTCGGAAATATTTAGGAAATTCATCGTCTCTTTTAAAGGTAGCAAATGCACCTTTAAACAATTTTAATTTGCACAGCATCGAATACATCGCTAAACTATCATAACGGATGTGATGCAGGCCGTGGCGCATTTGCGGTATTAGGGCAAAGTTTTTAATTTTTTTTTGCCTCATTGTACCGCTGCAAATTATAAAATAAATATAAGTGCTTCCAAAACTTCTTTGAGTTTTGCAAGTCACTTAAATTTTCACCCGTCCACTTCAGGTCTTCGCGAAGTCGCGTCAATAAATGTTCGCACGGATTTTTTGTTGAATCTTTCACAAACAAATAATCTAAGGTGTTATAGACCTTAGATCGGTCGGTTTCAAATTTGAAATATCGACGCAGGCGACTGTACGCATGCATCCAGATATTATTATGAAATATAGTCTCGTACCGATTTGAGTTTTCAACAAAAAGATTCGAACGACTCCCGCTATCGTACAGTGGTATGTCACCGCGCAACCGACTGTACTCTTCATCGATAACGTATTTTTTCATTTTCTTTGTCATGAGATGGTAGTAGAAGTCGAGGAACTTCACAGGGTCGAAATTGCCGTTTTCCCAGCGCTTCATCAGAGCGAAATGAATGTACCTCGTTCAAACACTGCGTTATTGAGGCACCTTGAATGTAGGGCTCCCTTTACAACTTGCATAACGCGTTTGTCCGAGTCCGCAGCTTGACGTTTTCCCCCCATTTTGCGTTATCGCAATTACTATTATTATTATTATTATTATTATTGTTAGTTATTTTTTCCTGAAATGAAATCAAAGTTAATTTGTGAATTGGTAATATTGTGAAATTACAAAAAGTCACATCAATGCCTCGAGATTTTGGCGAATGTGTGCTTATCGAGCGATTAGAGGTGTTTCTGAACTTTTATATTTATTTCGGTTCAAACCTTATTTGTGCGAGAAATAAAATGAGTGAACACAGAACGGAGCCCGGAAAATTTTTGGGATGACAGCGAAAAATTTATTCAAGAAACATAATGAATAAATTAATTTTAGAACCGATAGAAGTTTATCGCGGTTTGCCGGCTTTGTGGAACGTTAAAATTAGATTCTAGTTCTACTATTATCCATAAAATGGCTTATAATCGCGATTACGTTATAACGTTTGTCTAGTCTATTAGGTCAAAAGACCTACTGTAATTAAAGAATTAATTTTTATTAAAAACCACAATGAGTCGGTGCAATTTTATATTGTTTTTATTCAACTATATGCTAAATACATTTGAAAAAAGTGAATATACTATTCTTAATCTAGGTCTGAGCCCTTCAGACGCTGTTGTACTCCAGTTCGGCGGGAACAGTGTTAAGGGTTGCGTTTATTCGTTCATCTGTGCCGCTTTGTTTCCAGTGTGTCTGAGAGCGAAGCTTGCGTTTCCGGCAACTTCGGTTTAAAGTCGCATAGCTACCGTTGACCAATAAATCCGCTGTTGGTAGAAGTTTTATGTATTTTACTCGCTGATTTGGCGTTTCTTAGTGGAAAATAGCCAAGCATTTATATTTTTTGTAAATATGTTTTTTGTTCTGCTTTTCTTCGCCGTAGAAATCGAAACGATTTTAACTGCGTCAGCCCTTTAAGGCGTTTTGCACTACTCAATTATTTACGATAATTGAATTTGATTTGAGCGTACCGCGTTCAAATGCCGCAACATAAAGTCGACGCATAAAAATAAATTTTATATATAAATATAAAAAATTAATCAAATTCATTTAATGATGAAAGTTTGACTTCGATTCAACGAAGTTAAATTTGATTTGCCAACAAAACATTTCAATTTCTTTATCATATGCGAAGTTGTGCAATGCCGACCATTAGAAATTATGAAAAACAATTCTTGTTCCTTATGTCGGCACTCAACAAAATTTTAAAAACATCAGATTTTTAATTTTTCAGTATCATTTTATGAACATATTTCATATCAATTATTTTCTAAGTGTAAATTGTTCAAAAATTCAGGAGATGAATTGGAATCTTAATAGGATTTTATATATATATCAGAGCTCGAAAATAACAGTCAACCGTTTTCAACATTCGGTTTCTCTCCTACGCTTTCTATGTTTCACAATAACATAAACGATTTCTCTCAGAGAGAAACACATTCAATTCTTTTTATACGGTTTGCAAGAGAGACTTACTTTTAAAAAGCAATAATATCGGTCTGTGGTTGAGATTTATTGAAGACCTTTATTATTATCGGTTGCGCGATTTCGGTTATTTGAGGAGATCTATAGCAAATGGTCGCAAATAAAGGTCTTAAGAATTTTTGTTATTTTATACGCATTACATACAATTTACACAGAGTCTACTAAATATTGTTTTCTTGTTCAAAGCTTGACTGAAGTATTATTAACGAATAACACACTTTATTTAAAAAAAGGAGGAGGTTTAGTATCTCGAAAAAGGGAAAAATATCAAAACGTACTAAATAAAAAAAGTTTAAAATTTTAAGTTTTGAAATCTTGCTCCTCGTTAAAATTTATACATTTTTTTTAATTTTACACCTCAGGGATAAAAACAGGTTTAATAAATGTTTGTAGCCCATACCAATTTAAGTTAGTTCTTCTGAGTGCATCGGCCAGACAAGAATTCTTCATTTCTCGTGTTATTGTTTCATTTGATTTTTTCTTTAGCCTTGTTATTATCACATTAAATTTGCATAGTTTTATTTTTGATTTTATTTCAGCTTTTAATAAAAAATAAATAGAAAATGCAATGGAAACGCCAAAAACAAAATTGCAACACACTACCACTTTTTTTTACTTATTTATGAATTTTTTTTATTTATTTTATGATCATTAAGAATAATTGAGAACATAAAAAATGTAGTTTAATGTTATGTATTATTTAAAAATATGTTGAGCGTGTTCTAAAAAATATTAGCGCTATTAAATTTTTATCTTATACCGAAACCCATAATGAGCAGATATCTCATTCCTTTCTATTTTCCTCTTAGCATCATATAATCATAGTACTACATAATCAAATGAAAATCACAATATTTCAAGCATTCAATTTCAACGCTAAATAGGTCAGGCGGTCTTCGCTTTTTCGGGCTGCAATACAAAAATAAACACCGGCGACTGCAGCATTATTAACGCTCTCAAAGAAATTGCCAAGAGAAGACGACGATGATGATAATGATGATGATGATGATGATAGGCAAATCGAATGAATGAATGCAGCCGAAAGTCTTTGCTGTAAAGTCAAGCATCTTAAATTGAAATCGGTGTCGTCGTTGCGACTTAATCGAGCGTGACAACCACAACAATACCTTTGGAGCAGCCAAAAGGCAACAGCATCAACAAACAGCACCGATGAGTGCAATAACAATTACAACTTAAGGCATAGCTTCAAGTCCATTCCAAAAAATTGACACCGAATATAAATTTATTCAAAATTTAAAAGAAAATGACATATTTCAAGAATTTAATACCCATAATATAAATAATGAAATTGCAAATAAGTATCACTTATGTTGCCCGATTTTAGAACAATCGAAAGCACAAGCTTATAATTTTCTACTTCGATACCATTTAAAAAAAATTTTTGAAATTGAAGATTTACTTGAAAAAACATTAGCAAACACGTGTTCCCTAGAAAATGCAGATGTATATTCTAATTATGTCAATGGTTCATCGTTTAAATCTAAAAAATCTAAGCCATGACAAGCTTATTATACCGTATTTTATTTATTCAGACGATTTCGAGACAAATAATCCATTAGGTAGCCACACTTTAGTGGACACTATAACTGCAGTTTATTTTTCGTTCCCCACAATGCCAAAATATTTATTATCGAACTTGAAATTTATTTTTGTTGCTTCACTTTTCAAAACTCAGCTTATGAAAATTTATGGAAATGGAATTGGAAAAGTATAACTTTATTGATTAAAATTATAGACACATGTTTATATTCTTCTTTTAACGATGATGATTTAGTTGCTTTGCAAAGTAATATAAACAAACATCATAAATTGTATTTGAAATACTTCGGCTCGTTAAAACCGAAACACCATTTTATGCTTCATTACTGCACAATAATTAAAAATTCTGGACCTCTGAAAGATATGGTTGAAAAATGCACGCAAATGCATATCTACCACTTTTTTTTACTTATTAGAACGAAGTTCTTTATGAAACGATAGCGACAGGGGACCTAGTCGAGAAAAAGTGAAAAACCGCTATAAAATCCGCGTTACCTAAATTGAAGTTCGCAAAAAAGGGTATAATAACCTTTGCAAAAATAAAGGAATATACATATATTTACGTAAAAATCACTTGCTGATGCGGCCGAGATATTATACTTTTTTAGGCGACACTTATTTAAGACGATATCCCGAAAAAACAATTAATTATGAAATTCAGAAACTACACAGACACAATACAAGCATAAATGCATTCAAACAAAACAAAACAATATGTGGTGTGCCCAGACTGAACTTTTCAGAATAACTCCGATTAGTGTTTTTGCAAATAATTAATAAGGGTCGTCCATATATTAGGTCATTATTTTCACGCAATTATGAATGATGATGGGGGGGTAATCCGCAATGATCACGGCCTCTATCTTATAAGAAACCTATTAAATATATTTTTGGAAATTAATTTCTATTTACTTGGAAATAATAAAAGCTCAAAGATTCAAACAAATTTACGATGACGATTGATGATAAATCTAAATTCAAAATCATTTAATATAAACGGCCCCTAAATTTTAGGTAGCATAATTTTTCCAAAGTATACGTCCGTACATAATTAAAACATATTTAAAATCATCGTCTGACTCCGGGGGCTGCGGATGTAATATCGGTGTGAAAAATATCGATACTTTAAAACATCTTTATGTATGAAAATTCGCATTTTCGAGACTATCTCATTTGCGATGGAAAACCCCTTTACACGTATGCTTTTTCAGTTCCAGTATATTCTGCTTATCTAACTTATCACTTGGGGCTCAACGCTGTTAAAAGTAAATTGAAAGGAAGGAACGAACTCACTACTTTGAAGAAAGGAAATCAGAGTTGAAATTTCGATGACAGGTTGACAGAAATATAGGAAATGTGTGACTTAAATGCAACCCTGTGAGTCCGATTACTTGTAATAAGTACGTTCAAGTCGCGAAAGTAAGTCAAAGTACTTATTTGTTTTTTATACCCCCGTAAGCAACGTATATTACGGTATCTTGTAACAGCCAGAATAACGCTCCGTAGATATAGACATTATATATATTATATATTCTTGAGCAGGATCAAAAATTGAATCGATTTAGACATGTCCGTCTGTCCGTCCGTCCGTGTCCGTATCTACTCCGAAACGGCTGGACCAATCAAGTCGAAATGTGGCACACAGGTATATCGGGGTCCGAGTATGATCCTAACTAAAAATGGAAGACATCCGCTCCTGCCACGCCCACAAATGAATTTAATGTGTTTTTCAGTAAAATGCTTGTAACTTGCGAACCACTCAACACATTTCATTGATATTTGGTGTACTGGTAAACTACGAAAAGGGACATATCCTGGGGAAAAAAATGGACGCCGCCCTCCGTGAGCCACGCCCACAAATAAGGGCTTATCGTAACTTGTGAAGTAAAAGGCGTAGAAGCTTCAAATTCGCAACATAGGTTGACCAAGACGAATGACAGGTGTAGGAAAAAATTTTATGAGGCCCGCCCACTGCCACGCCCACAAATGGAGATTTTTCGTAACTTCCGAAGTAAAAAGCGTAGAAGCTTCAAATTCGCAACATAGGTTGACCAAGGCGAAGGAAAGGTGAACGAAAAAATTTTATGTGGCTCGCCCACTGCCACGCCCACAAATGAAGATTTTTCGTAACTTCCGAGGTTAAAGGGTAGAAGCTTCAAAATCGCAACATAGGTTAACAAAGGCAAATGAAAGGTGTAGGAATAAAAATTTATGTAGCCCGCCCACTGCCACGCCCACAAATGAAGAATTTTTCGTAACTTCCGAAGTAAAAGGCGTAGAAGCTTCAATTTCGCAACATAGGTTCGCAAGGCGAATGAAAGGTGTAGGAAAAAAATTTATGTAGCCCCCCACTGCCACGCCCACAAATGAAGATTTTTCGTAACTTCCGAAGTAAAAGGCGTAGAAGCTTCAAATTCGCAACATAGGTTCAGCAAGGCGAATGAAAGGTGTAGGAAAAAAATTTATGTGGCCCGCCCACTGCCACGCCCACAAATGAAGATTTTTCGTAACTTCCGAAGTAAAAGGCGTAGAAGCTTCAAATTCGCAACATAGGTTCAGCAAGGCGAATGAAAGGTGTAGGAAAAAAATGTAAGTGGCCCTCCCACTGCCACGCCCATAAATAGAGAAGCAAAACATAGTGCGCTCATAACGTCGGGACGTTGGGTATTTCAAAGTCGGGCTTGACCGACTTTAGCTTTCTTACTTGTTTGTTAATAAAATTAATATTTGGACTAGTGATGCACGATATTCATCGATATTTTTCATATCGATGTTTTTTTCTTTGATATTCGATATTTTTCATCGATGTTTACAACATTGATATATCATCATATCGATAAGAAAAAGCACGATATCAGAAAAAGTCGCTGCCCTAATTCGCGCGAAAATTTATTGGTGATGCATCGTGACGCTTTTTTCTGAAGAAGTAGTAAGTATTTTTATTCTATTCAATTTTATTGATCAGGAATAAACTCGATGATCTTATTTAAAAGTGCCTCCAAAGAGTTCTGTTTGGAAATTCTTTAAGAAAACCCCAGAAGGGGCCAAGTGTCTTCTTTGCGCCTTTATGCCTAGTTTCCAATAGGGCAGGAAGTCCTGCCCCCCCTGTATAATACAAAATTAATAAAAACTCAATACAACTTAGACGAGAATAAGATGTTTTATCTATATTTCTAAACATGTTAGAACAACAATTTTCGCTGGCGAGGGACTAGTGGCGGAAAGAAAAAGGTTTCTTATTAAATACCAGCGCGTCTCAAGCCACCAACAATTGTTTTCCAATCCAATTGTCTTATAGGCCCAGTTTAGACTAGGCAAATTCTAGTTGAAGAGTTGTCCTTTTTTTTTCGGCGGAATCGATTGTCGCCTTCTCGCCAATAAATGAGGCCTTCTACACTGCGCAATTTAGTTGCGCAACTCATATCGAATTCTCTTTTGGAGTTCCTTTCGTGTCTACATTGGGCCAGAAAACTCGAGTTGTGCGATCGTAAACTACAACCCCGACGCCACTTTCACGTTTAAAAGTAAGAAAGAGATGCAAAAGCGTATCGCACAAAATTGCCTGTACGAGCAACTCGCGACAGAAATTTTTCCATTACCTTCCCCGTACCTCGTCTCTCCCACAAACTCGCGAGTTGCGCAATAAAATTGCCTAGTGTAGAAGGCCTCAATAGAGCAACTCTTCAATGAAGAATTTGCCTAGTCTAAGCCGGACCATAAAATAATATCGATTCGGCATATCGGAGCTATTTATTTAGATTTTTTTGCGTATCGATGTTTCGAAGAACGATTCCATCGATACGCAAATATCGATACTTTTCCGGAATATCGGGCATCACTAATTTGGACGGCGTTCTTTTAAGAATTCAAGTGTGTTTAAAGACATTCTGCACTGAGCGAACGTAACCATGATTTTTAAAAGGGCGCATTGTTATTCACAGTCCTTTTGATTTTCGAGCAGAACAAAAATTTCAAAAGGAAAATTGTTGAGTCAACAACATTTTTGGTTGAATTGAAAGGATATATGTTTAATTACATTTCTTTTCGTTCGGAAATTCTCATTTGTTTTATAAAATAAGACATATAAGATATGTATTCATTTAGAACTATTTTTAAGCATTCCGAAAGCAGTCACCAAAACGGAGTGACGAAATCGGATGAAGTCCATCCGATGGCTAATTTTGGGGTCATGTTCAGCAGAGTGCTGTGTAGTGTTGAAACGATACCATGAAAGTTCGATACCAGTACTCATTTAATGTATCGAGATAAAGTATCGATACCACTAAAATACCGAACCAAAAGTATCGATACTAGGTAGTACTTGCTCAAGATTAAGCAAATTTTTATGATTCTTGGTACATATTTACAAATCATAACACAGGTAGTACAATACTTCAGTATTTTAAAACAAATACATGGATACAGACCTTAGACCTGGCCATTTCTTTTTGAATTACTGTTTCTTGTCAGTGCTGCCAATAATTTGGCGCAGGTTTAACCTTAAGACAATTTATAATAAAAATCCCTTTCCCTTCCTAGGAAAATGGTTACGAAAAATCCATTTCAAAATGAAATCGAAAAAGTCCCTCAAATTTGCAGCACTAATACAAGGAAAATATTATAGTAAATACTGACATAAAAAAGTATCGATACCGGGAAAATACTTGGTGGTAAGTATTGAGTACCAAATATACTCAGTATCGACTAAAAGTATTCGATATCAAGTAGTATTTACTCATTTTGTTTGAACACTAGTGCTGTGCTCTATGGCCATTTGCTTTGAACGTTTATTAAATTTTTTTTTACATTTCTTCTTGTATAGGTATTTTTTTTTGAATTTTTTTAAAAAATATCTTGTCATTTCAACTATGTCCGTGGTTGGTTCAACAATTTAAATTTAAATCCATTTTTGAAAATAATCAGTTCAATTCAACCTGAAATATGGTTGATTCAAAAGGAAAATTTTTTATTTTTTCAACAAGAAAAATTGTTAAAATTAAAAATATTCCTTGTTGAAGCCGTTTTGTATGTTTTTCCTTTTGATTTAACCAGTTTTATGGTTGATTTTTTTCTCAGTGTGATATGTTACTCAAAAATACAAGAAAAAATTTCGGGTAGGTGCGTTTTTCACGTAAGTGCATAAAATTGTCTGGAAAATAATTGAATGCAGCTAAGCAGAATTACTGTATCGCATTTTCGCTTGTTAAAAACAGTTGAAAACAACAAACAGCCGTCTTGTATACATATATTTTTCGATTAATAAAAACAATTGAGTTTTGCGAAAAACCTTGCTGCGAATTATATTTACAACATTTATAAATACCATAATGAACTTCGTTCTTATCTGTGTCCTATGACACAACTCAACTTGTTTATGCATTTTTTTTTTTGAATTTATGATCATTAAGAATAATTGAGAAAAAAAAAATGTATAAAACTTACCAACAATTTCTTGTTCTTGTTCTTGTTTTTATGTTCCTTCAGCAAAGTTGATTCTAGCAGAGTCTTGCCCAATTCCGCAGCCAAATGTAAATCTGGAAAAAAAAACGAAGGAAAAAAGAAAATTTTTAGAACAAGAAAAAACCAGTCTCCATAAATTATGGTCATCAAATCAAAAAAAAAAAAAAAAATCACATCAGAAGCCTGACGACGGTCATTTAAACGTGTTCTAACCTTAAATTTCAATACAGCGAAACTAATCCTGACTAAGGATCTGATCCTGTTAATCATTCTAACCTAACAAACTCGAAAAAAATCCACGAATCCACGCGAATCCTTCGCAATCGAATGGTAACACTTATTTTCTGATCCTGACGGCCTGGCATTTTTCATTTCCCCGTAACTTTTTCGCGGAACTTGGCAGGCTGTCACATTATTGCCAGTTTCTTGTAGAGGATAATTCCCTTACAAATCATCAATAAAAAAAATGAGATGACCTCTGCTTAAAAATACATTGAACTACCGATAAATGCAACACGAATAAATGCAAAAACCCCATAAATGCACAAGGCTAAAATACGCTTTAGGGTCTCAAGGCCAACACAGTAAAAGAGCCTTTTTCCCTCTTCCTCCTACGTCTCTTCCCATAGAAAATTTATTTAATTATCGAAATATCTTAACGTGCAAATATCGTATAAGATAACCAATAAGAATGTAGGGTTAAAAAGATGTCTTCGAGAAGAATTTCGAATAAGCGGGACTTACCTTCTTGAGAGGAGCCAATAACTTCGCCGTTTAAATTTCCAATAACTTCGATACAATATTTGTAACGAGATTGTTTGACGTCGGAATTAAAATGGCGAAAAAAGCACAATTAAGTTTCTCTGGCATTTAACGAAGTATTTTTTTTTTTTTTCCGTCAAATTAAATATTCGGTCGTCATAATGACCGAAATTGCAAAGCCAACTGAGTTTTAATTTTTCGTTCCACTCTGTTCTTCCACTCAATTCTGTTAGTCCACTCAACCCTATCTACCCGCCCAATTTACATACTCAGCGCTGTTCACCCAACTCGACTCAAATATACCCAGTTGCAAATAAGGGGAAGTCCTCTACTAAGCGATGCATCACTTGAACTATCCCAAGCACTGTCAATAGGCATTAGTTCTCGTGGCAGTCATTGAGCAGGGAAAAGGCGATGTGTTCAAAGAATGCGTTTGTTTTTTTTTATCAAAAAGTTGCATATTTTTAGGATCGAAATAAAAATTTAAAAGCAAAAGCAAAACGCAAAACGCAAATCCAAACTTTTTTGAACACCTCACTTTCTGCCTGCTCATGAGAGGCATTGGGAAGGCCTACCCAAAGCGGCCATGCTCAAACAAAGTAATGGGCAAAAGTGATGGGAAAAGACTATGATATCCCCGCTTAGGAATGTTCAAATGATCATCCGGAGAGCATAAAATTTGCAACTGGGTATCTACTCAACTCTATTAAT
Organism: Chlorops oryzae; assembly: GCA_020466095.1. NCBI lineage: Eukaryota > Metazoa > Arthropoda > Insecta > Diptera > Chloropidae > Chlorops > Chlorops oryzae. The sequence goes on along the minus strand of CM035807.1, from coordinate 14,322,200 downwards.
TTTAGTAGGCCTAGGAATGGTACCAAAACCAAAACACAAAAATCTAATAGTAGGCCTAGGATATGCCAAAAAACATATATAAACACAGGATTCTCACCAGACACTTCTTTAAAATCCATGTAGGACATTAAATCACAATGCCTAACGAAGGTAAGGGTTTTTGAATAATTAATAAAAACCTTTTATTAATAGGGTATTCACTAAGGCGTGTTTAAAAACGTTGGAAAGTTGGAAAATCGGAAAATTGCGACTCCTTAAAAACTGTTAAAACTGTTTTTTGTAATTTGCACAGCTTTTTAAGGAGTCGCAATTTTCCGATTTTCCAACTTTCCAACGTTTTTAACACGCCTTAGGAAACCCTATTAATAAAAGGATTTTTATTAATTTATATTTTTTATTTTCAGACCCCTTATTTAAAATTGAGGAGATGGCGGGAACCATGCGGCGGTACGGCGCCGAAATTGAAAGGCTTATCAGACAAATGGTAAGATGTTAATACAAAATTTTAATTTAAAAATTTTACCTTTTTTTTTTTTATTTAACAGCGTCACCGGCGGAATCAAGTGCCTCAAAGGCCTATTTTCCGCCGCCGCCGCCGCTTCCCGCCCCCTCAGCGGCAACAACAACAACAGCATCAGCTGCAGCCACAACAACAGCAGCAGCCACAACAACAGCATCAGCTGCAACAACAGCTTCAGCTGCAACAACAGCTTCAGCTGCAACAACAGCAGCAGCCACAACAACAGCAGCAGCTGCAACAACAGCATCAGCCACAACAACACCAAGAATGTAATGACTTAATTATGATGTAAATTGTGCAGCCATTTAATTGAATTTAAAATAGTTACTTTTTTTGTAAGAATAAGAGTATAACATTGGAAAAATGGAAAAACAGAAATTATATAATTTCAAAATTGACTTTCTTTTAAATGATTTGTTTCGGCTTTGGCCGTGTGAAGAAATAGACAAGTAATCGTCACGTGGATCACAACAATCGGGGTTCTCATAAAAACCAAGAGGGAATTCAATTTTATCAGAATTAATATCCAATATTCAGAGATTCTCTAGAAATCGAATCCCCATAAAAAAATTCGAAATGCCATGCGTACAGACCGAGAGAGACATGCGAAGACCTAAGAAAGAACGTAAAAAACAGTAAATAATGCGTTTCAAAAAATATTTGTTTTGAATAATTTTATGAATAGAAACCACTAACCGATTTTAATGGTTATAGTCTCAAAAAACTCGTCATAGATTGAGGTTTGCGGCATTTGACTCAAAAAAATTTTTTTTTCTACTAGGGTCATTATTTGGCCAGTTAGGGGATGGAACCCAAAATTCAGTTTAAAAAAAAAGGTAATAAAATATACATATTATTAAAACACACCAAAAACTAATCCAATATTCTTATATTAGGCTCGTTTAAAAGGTACTTGTGTAAATTTTTCGAATAACAACTGAACATGCTCTTTCTTGTTCTTGGTAAGTATTTCTTTTATATAATTGTTTATGCAATTAAATTAATTTTTTTTTTTCCAAATATATATTTAGAAGACCTACTGGACGTAAAGTTCAGAGAAAACAGGCTGAACGGGAACCCAAAATTCTTCCATACAGAATACGGATACTTCGACAACAACAGGGAATGGGTGAATGGGGTTTTACAGCGGTCCAACTGGACCCTCATGCCCCCCCAAGTGATATCCGAGGTTTCACAAACCGAGGACAACGACGCTGAAACGAATGGAGTTTGGGTAACCCTGGATGGCCGAGTGGGACATGGAGATTACCTAGATGAAGAGCGGACGAGGTACCAACGGCGGGCCGACCGTGCTACAAATTTGACTAAAAGCTTGAAGCGGCTCAAGCCTAAAAAGGTATGCAATTTTGAACAAGACATTTTTTGACATACAAATAATTTAGTTTTTCAATATTCGTTTCAGCGCGCAAAGACAATCCGCATTTAAAATGCGGTCAGGAACATACCTAGTTTAAAGTGCAATAGAATAGGTTATTTTTAAGTTCTGAGAGTTAATCGTTTTGGTTTTTATTAATAAAATTTATTTTGATTTTTGGTAATTGATATTAGTTTTTAGTTCAAACGTAACGGTTTTTGTATGAATAATTTTCAATTGGTTACAATATCTGATAATTAGGTTCGAGTCTCACTATTGAATTTGTTGCATTCGCTTAATATTGGTTTATTTTGTTAATGAGGACAAATTCCGCTTTTTTCAACATTCCAATTGATAGTTCGTGCCATGACCACATTTCCACAATACCTGGCTCCTCATAGAATTCGCAAATTGGGTTCGAATCTTTGTGGGAATACCCTTCATCAAAGAGTATAGAATCTAAAGAGTTCCCATATTCATAATGGCGCTTCGAGGGAAATTTTTCATGATGAACGATTAGCGCCTTGGTTGGATTCGGGTTGTATAGGTAAAGTTCGACCGAGCAAAATCAAGTTCGACCAAAACAAAACAGTCGAAGGAACACAAACGAGATTTTTGAAAAAAATGTCAACAAAGATCGAACCTCTCTTTCCCGAAAATAGAGTTTCTATTGCCTAACTGTTCGCACGCATTGATTTGAAAAAATGCGTGAAGAACGCGAATTTTTGGAGTTTCGCAAAAAATCACAAAAGCGAAAGTGAAGAATAAAAAAATCGGACCTCTCGCTTTTACGCATTCGATTTGTTATTCGGTTTCTTCAAACTTATTGATTTGAAAGGACAAGCCCGTTTTTGTGTTTGTGATGAGTGCTTGCAAGTTTTTGACGACCAGAAAATTGAAAATTCGTTTTCTGCTTCGATTGCTTATGTAACCGAAGCGTTTTATCCTCATTGATGAGCATAAAATGCTTGTTGTTAATGTAGGGTGATTTTCTATGTAGGAGTAACATGAGAATTGTCGGCATGCACGACTTTTACAATACCCACTTGAAATATGCGGAACTGCAATGTAACTATAAATAGCTATCACAGACTTAAAATATTGAAATAAATAATTCAATCAGGTACCCAAATTAATTATTATTTTTGAATTTTGAATTTAAAAATCAATATGAAATAAATTATATATGAAAAATTAGTATTTGAGTGTTGTTCTCTGAGTTTTATTGGTTGATCAAAAAATAAAAATTATTTGTCAAGTTCTATTTTTTACTCAAAAAATAAAAATTATTTGTGAAGGTTTTTTGTTTTACCCACAAAATGAAAGTACTTATTATGCAAATATTTTTAAAACTCGTGTGTTTTTCTTGCAAGTGCCTTTTTAAAATTGATAAATAATTCCCTTTAAATGATGCCTTGCATATTTTGCATTCCCACGAATATTTAGTTTCGTAAAAGATAAAACATTCTCTTGCAAAAATGTCCGGTTTTCGTCCCGCTTATGTTTCAAAGAAAATTAGTGAACCCGGAAAATAGCGATATTTTTGTAAGGCTAAAAACTTTTAAAATGATAAGTCATATCACGCTATTAACTCTACACAGCATCAGGCCTTATCATGATGAAAGTGGTAATATATATAAGAGTTTTATTTTTCTGAGTAAAAAAAAAATTAAAAACTAATTTTTATTTTTTGAGTAAAAAATATAACTTTAAGGCCCGATATTACAGTCTATACTTAAGTTAAGGAAGCTTGAAGACTTAAGAACACCTTAAGTGTCAAGCGGTTTAACAGTCAATTTTTATCCAAAACTCACGAAAATTGTTTTCGGCAGGCAACATTTGAAAAAACCTATATGTTTTGTTTATACTTTTTAAAATTCGTGAAATTAGTGAAATTCCTTATTAAATTAATTTGAAAACTTATTTAAGGAGCACTTAAAATTTCTACTGTTAAAATGCTTTACAGACTTAAGCTTTACTTAAGTGCTGAGGAGACCTTAAGTATGCACTGTAATATCGGGCCTTAGAATAGTTTTTATATATAATACAATACAATATAAATATTGTTTATTTGACAATTTTCAATTCAAACACTTTGTCTCCAAACCATGATTAAAAGATGTTTCGGCGAGTTGACTATGGTTAGTAACAACTATTTTAAGATTTTGTAACTTTTATATGAATAATTTATAAATATCACTGTGTAATTTAAAGAAAATTTAATTATAAACTTTCACTTATATACTTTAGTTAAACCTGTACATCAACATTAGTTCGACAAGGACCGACCATTCATCTCTTATTTTCTATAGCAAGTGCGCTACAAACATTTTCGATTCAGCAATCCGCATGAAACGCTGTCGCGTATTAGTTCACATGAACGCAGAAAATAATTCCTGTTCAATAAATGCTTCAAAAACGAAGTCAAAACTTCTAAGCAAGACAAACATACACACATATATACCCTTAACACATACGTTCAGTCGATTAGAAAAAAACCACGCAAACACAAATATATGGTGCAACGGCGTTTTTTCTAACTTCCACACTCCTTCACATACCTTTTCAAGCAGTATTCAAAAAAGATGAATTGGAATCTTAATAGGATTTTATATATATATCAGAGCTCGAAAATAACAGTCAACCGTTTTCAACATTCGGTTTCTCTCCTACGCTTTCTATGTTTCACAATAACCCAGTTGCAAATAAGGGGAAGTCTCTACTAAGCGATGCATCACTTGAACTATCCCAAGCAATTAGTTCTCGTGGCAGTCATTGAGCAGGGAAAACTTGTTCAAGAATGC
>CM035807.1:14304246-14317401 GCA_020466095.1 Chlorops oryzae | reverse complement strand
ATGGCGCCACATCGACTCAATTGTATTGGTGTAGGCCCCTGTTCTATAAATAGCTTCATAAAATCTTAAAATCTAATAGCACTGCCAGACATTGTATTTTGCACCATAATGATGTGAAGTCTAGGTGACACACATAGGTATTTCTCAAAAGTCTACCTTAGCCAACATAGACTTTTTATAGACTTCACACTACATTGAGAGGGAGGATTTATTGTGGACTTCTTAGATTGATATGGTAACGCTGCACAAAATTAAATGAAATATCGATTATCTTATCGGAAACCAATGTTTAATTTTTAATTTCAAGTAATTTATACGAAATGCATGAAATTAATTCCATCGTGTGGATTTATATAACAAACAAACGATATTTTCATGGATTCTTTTGAGATAAAATCGAGGCTAAATGCTGCCAAAATGTTTCTGTTGTTTTTTTGTTGTTTTTTTTTTAAATATCAGCTGTTTTTAAGAAGTCCACAATATAAATCCACAAGCAATTGTAGTGTGTCACCCTTAGACCATATAGAAGGACTGCTAATTACTCTGATTCTTCTGCAGCAAAAGCAGAGCGTGTCAACATGAACGTCATCGCGAACACATCGTCGAAATAGTGACTATGAAAAGTATAGCAGTGCAGTTAGCAGCGCGAGTCGAGCGAGCGATGCCAAATGTCGTAATATGAACGTCATCATGACACGCAAATGCTTGTCTAGTAGCAGTCCATGTACTATATGGTCTAGTGTCACCCCAAAATAGACTTCTTTCATTGTAGTGTGAAGTCTATAGACTTTACACCATGTGTCTGTCAATGCTATAAGATTCTTAAATAGGTGGCAGCCAAGGTGTGTAAAATATACCTTGGGTGGCAGCACTTAAATCAATTTTAAAAATTTTCTTATAAAAATGAAAAGATACTTAGTCTGGCAGCACAAAAAATGACAAAAATATGGGGGAAATTTTGGGGATTTTCGGAAATTTTCGGATATTTTTAAATCTCGATTCCTCCTAAACTGGATGCGACCCCCAAAAACTGATTGCAGATTTGGAGTTTGCGAATTTTTTTGCACATTTGCAAAAAGAAAAACAAATCTCAGAATCTCCCGTAAAGTAAACTTGTACCCTTTTCTTATGCACTTTAGACTTTTAAACACGAAAAAAATAATTGAAAATTTTTTTATGGAAGCGTTTTTTATATTCAGCCCCGATTCTAAATATTCTCGGGGAATTTTTCGCTGCGGATTTGAAAAAACCTTCCATTCTAAGCACACCGGGAAGGGATTATAAAGGAAGCAAGTGCTTCGAAAAATTTTAAGCAGAGGGCATCATATTCTCTCTTCACGCTAAGAATACTTGCCGTCGAGAAAAAACTCCCGGGGAATATTCATTCAGAATTGGTATGATTGATTTTCGAAAACAAAAAAAACTTAAGGAGGTATTGCAGCTTTTTCAAGCAGAACTTGGCAATGTATCATCCGATGAAATCATTGAGCAAATTTTACTCCAATTAAAAGAAAATTAACCCCTCTAAGCACTTCTTCTTACAAAGATTTTAAGATTGTTCAAACAATAAGAATCTGTAGACCTTTAAACCTTAAAAAAAAAAACACAATATTTTTAGAGAAAATCCATGAAATTTTTCCTTTCATCGGCATCTAAAAAATCGATCGCAGATGAGGTAAAAAAATTTTCATTCTTTATTAAAATTTGTTCCTTTCTGAAGAAAATATCGTAATAATATATAAATTAAAGCCACAACTTAATAAGTGAGAGAGTAATGGCAAAATAAGCAATTCACAGCAAATTTTTAATAAGTTTTACTATCGAGATCTGCACAATAATCGTTTTTTCGATGTGGTCACACAAAAATACAATCAAACTTCCAGAGTTCGAACTTCTACAACTCGAATTATCTATAACTCGAACTGAATTCGGGTGGCAATAGCGAATATTTTATATACAATTCCGTATCCCTCAGTCGAAGTCTCTATAGCTCGAACTATTTCTTTGAATAATGGTGGTTCGAGCTATGAAGTTCGGACTGTAATCTCTCAAGTGATAAGCAAGAGACGAATTTGCATTACCTTAGCCATTGAATTGGAAGTGAAGGGTTAAAGAGTTAAATAGTTCTATCCGATATATTGGTTGAGCAGATTGCAGTTGAATGGAATGGATTCTGATGAATCAATTCCAAATCGAATTTCCCATAAAGCATTTCGCGTTGGACCATCGGACAGATTCATGTGCAAACCTATAATCCAAGCTTCAATAAAAACCGAATTCCTTTCACTACCCATCATCATCGTCCATATAACTTAACCAACGCCTTCACTCGCTTTAATACGTTGTGGAATCGAGTAAAATCTCATACGAAGATTGTAAGAATGAAGCAAATTAAATTGATTCTTATGGCTCGTTACCGGCCGCAAAATTATAGCAAACAATGTCGATGGCAAGCAACATTCGAAGGAATCGAATAGAAGAATAAGAAGAGGAAGAAAACACCCCAAATCAAATAGAATGGTCTAGAGCACAGCGATGACGGTCCAAGTATTTTGTATCTGTGTCGACGATAATAATAAATAACGCTCTAGCCACGGCTAAATTATGGTTATTTAAATAAACAGCACACGATTCCGTCCAAAAGCCGAGCTTATACGATCAACTGGAACGGCTTGAGTCGTCAAGTCAGATCTGCACAGATGCTTGCTTAGAGAGAGAGAGAGAGAGAGAGAGAGAGAGCAAAACGGAGCAAATGGGGCAAAAAGGAAGCTTCGGCACCTCGACACCTAGGCAAACTCTCCACGGGCCTCCTACTGCATGGCGCAATCTCGCGGAGCTCGCGTAATAAACTCTATCAAGAGTACGCGATCCGCGAAAGTGCTACTCTAGTTTTATGGAGCGCTCAATTCTGGCGCTGCTCGCTCGCTCGCTCCGAATCCAGTGTCTGTGAAAATGAGCTTAAAAGTGGGTTGTACAATCAAGTCATGATTGGGTTACGCCCATTCATTCTGCCAACGTTAGCTTGAGCGCTGCTTGTAAGTGCACTTGCACTTGATAGGCCTCTCGTTGCGCTGAGAATGATTTTGAGTATGGGACTGTGCAGATGTGATTAATTATGCGCATTTCAGCACGATTGCCACAAGGCAGCTTTGGTGGATTCATTAAGCTTAGAGTGCTCTTATTAATTTGAGCACAAAAATGTGTTAAATTTTTAATTTGCTCTTGTTCCTTCTCTATGGAAGTTTCACAACTTTCTCTTCAAGTTCTTTCTTATAATCTCGTTTCCGATCGGTAATTTAGAAAGTCGTTAAGGAATTGCTCTTGAACGATATTTTTGTTTAGTTGGCCTTCCCAATGCCAGTTGGGCATAATTTTCTTATCGTAATTACATATAATTTGGTTAAGCTTCCATCGTTTAAAATTTGGCATTGCAAAAAAAAAAAAAAAAAATCCGAAAAAAAGGATCCCAATTTAAAAATGAAATCAACAGCAAATTACGCAAACTCAAACAGCGATAAGGACCTTCATTAAAAAGGCCTAAAAGTGCTAAACTTTAAACGTGACGCAGGGCTTTATGCATCGATTTATTCAAGCCGAAAAGAAGGTACATACCTCCAGACATCGTGACCAGCAAAGACGACTACAGATTTGAGCTAAATTTATTTTTAATTCTTTCACCTTTGGGAATAAATATTTTTCCACTCTAAATGGGTTTGTTAACCCTTTACTGGATGATATATTACAAAAGGGAGGGAAAAAGTCCCCCTGTAAATGGTTTTATTTAGCCTTTGAAAATAATTTTATAAAGTTTTTCATCAGAAAATACACATTGTATATGTCTCCGTTAATTTTTTGTCCGACACCGTATATGGGTTCATGTGCGATAAAGCGTTAATTCATCAATGCCAATAAAAAATTACTTCTAAAATTCCATAATTAAAGCGGCCGAGTAATTTCAACATAATGGAACGCTATTTTATTTCTTTCCCTTTATCTCTACATTCTGCCTTTCCGGTTCTATCGTTCTCAATTTTTATTCATTTTATTCAATGCGTACTACTCCTACGCAACTTGACTCCTCGATCCTTTACAAAGTTATGAAAGAGTCTCGCAGGATACATTGTATCAATAAATATGGCTACCAATTCAGCTTCAAAATAAATACCCAAACGTAACGTCCAAAGCCCACAAATTCCCTTTCAAAATCTATGAAAGCTTCAATAACTTTTTATACATGCATATATAAAAAGAGGTTTGCAGCTGTATGTAGTGCTCATTGACCGACCGTAGGGTGAATTGTTAAAAATGAATGAAAAAAATCATGTGCTCCGAATATGTTTGATTTGAACACATCAACGCAAAGTAAAAAGTGTATGAATTCGCAGTTCAGCGCCCCAAAGCTGATGAGTTCAGATAAGATCAGATCGTTGAGATCGTGCAGCCGCTAGGATGCAGTTTTCAGCATGCAGCCAAAGGCGCAAACCACTTTTAATGACCACGCGAGACGAAAGTAGAGAGAAGAGAGAGAGTTAGCGAGCGAGAGAGAGAGAGGAATGGCAAGGCGAGGTAAGAGTACGATCGTTGTATTTGAATAGCATGGACTTGAACTTGAATTTGATATACACATGTCTGTCTACGGCTCACGATCTCCCAACTCATGGCATGGTGAATGGTCTGATGAATGTTCCTTTTCGAGGTAAATCTTCATCATCATCAAACTTCATCATTGAACTTCTCGATTACATTCTGTTGCGTTCTGCGATGTGCTCGGCGATGTGGTGAAGTACTCACCGCGGCGTTTTGTTGATTTTTAGACTATAATTTAGACCATAATTGCACGCCAGCGGGTGAATTTGTAACTAAACTGCAAATTAGCAGCCAATTCCACAGCCGATTAATAACCATAATTATTGACTCAAACGCTGACGAGATGACGTTAACAATGGCGATGGCTATAGCTATGGCTATGGCGATGGGCGAAGTGGTCAAAAGTAATCTCTTCTCCATCTCGATCAGCCATTCGACAGAACGGTTCTATGGTGGCTGCTGCCAGTGGAGCCAGTTTGCACCACTCGCAATCGGAACCATTTCATTACTCTTCGTAACTTCGATTCGTTGTTGTGTGCAGCAGCGTCGGAAATTAGCTTCAATTGCGAAATCGTGAGACACCGCAAGCCCAAGTGGTGCGGATCGCGTTCGCGTTCGCTGTCTGTCTCTCTCGATGATTGTGTTGTGGTGATCTCCGCTTGAGTTGGCTACATCAATTTAAATAGTGCGTAATTACATAAAAACTGACGCATTCGACTCCTGGCTCCTTCTCCACGATCAGCTTGATTGCCAGTTCCACTGCCGTCGGATGTTGTGCCCTTTAGTAGTGCTCGTGGATTTCTTTTTACTTTTCTTTCATTTTTTTTTCGTCTTGCCACGCTGAACCAGAGACGCACGTTCACGTAAAAGTGCCTGTAATGGAGCAACTTAATTAATGATCGTGTGTGACTCAATTTTGTGAGAGTAAAATATGGACTTTTCTTGTTTTAATTTTAACGCGTTATCTTGGTATAAAAATGATGGACCACATTCAAAAATTATTGCACACAAAGAAAGGTATAAAAATCATATTCCTCAAACTAGTGCATACATACATATACATATGAATTTAATTTTGCGACATAGTGGGAAAGAAAAATAAAAAAATTAGTGGTATTCAAGCAACAGTGGCAAACGCAGTGTGCAATATTTTGCACTTGTCAAATTGCGTAAAAAAAAGCAGTGCAAATATTGACACTGCGATTTGCACTGTTGCTTGAATACCACTAAATATTAATATTGTGAGCTGGGGAATGTCAATTCACACAAACATTTATTCAATGTATGCAAATCATATGATGCTATGTCCAATTGAGCGTAAGCGCATTTCACAGCGTCAAATGTTTGAATATTTCGCGGTTCGCAAAATTTTAACAGCTGATTAAACATCAGTGATGTAGAAAATATTTCTTAGAGGTACTTGGTTCTGTGGCTCTGGGATAGCGTAGGGGATGCGTGCTATGCTCTTGATCCCAGGGTCCGAGGTTCAATTCCCGGCACAGGCGAAACGGAGTGTAATGTTCCAAGCCTAGCACTGGTTTTTCAAAAATCGCATGTTAGGGGCACACTACATAAAAAGACATACACTCACACAAACACAAGAAAACCTCCTTGGTATCACAATGGGCCGATTAACGGCCTAAGTGGCAGCCACTTCAACCTACCTACCTACCTACTTGGTTCTTGTATGTAAATATTTCTTCTTTGATCATGCAATATCGAGTTGGAGAACTATCGATAGTTGCGACCATCGATAGTCTGAAATATCGATATTATCGATAGTATTATCGGAAAACATATTTTAAAATTTCAACTAATTTTATTGGCAAATTGCTAGTGATTTCGATCAAACATGTTTCAGCTGTTTAACATTTAAATATCCACCATTTCAAAGCTTTAAATTTAAAAAACTGAATGGTGGTCCTATAATAATTTAATAAAATACTGTGCATAAGTATCCCTCCTCATTGAATATCAAGTGGTAACGAACAAGAAGCTGAATTTTAAAACCTTTCTTACTCAACTCTCCGTACTTTGTAACCAGCACTGATGCTAGGCAGTATTTTGGTGACTCTTTTCCCTTGGATATTGGAAAAAATTCCTTCATTTCTGTTTTCTTTACGAAAGTGATCAGTCAAAATCCCTTGTAAACATTTGAAGTGATTTTTGGTTAAAGGTAAAATGGAAAAAATCCCTCAAAACGGAAAGCAACGCTCGTTCTGGCATCAGTGCATAGAATGAAATTTTAGCATGACGCCTATAATTCTCATTTGGTTTGTAAAATGGGACACTTAAGACTGGCACAAATTCTGAAGACTTTTCGAGACGTGATGGAGCAAGAACGTGCGTAAGTCTTAATTATCATCACCATGACTGTCATCATCACCGTCATCATCATCATCACCATCAACACAATCATCACCATCGTCATCACGATCAGTGTTGCCAACTCCTCAGATGGAAAATCAATGATTCCCAATTTCTAATTTCAAAAAACGCTAAATCAACCAAAAGAAAGCGTTTTTCGAAGGGAACACGTTTTTCTAAAAAGATCATTGTATATTTTGATGTTTTTTTTTCTTGAATATTTATTATAAAACAAATGATTAAATATGCTTCTTACAAGTCTGCGTTTAGATTAGAAACGATGGAAACGCATCAAACGCACCGACGCAGAAAATTATTTCAGAAGTGGCTTAGGGCATAGCAAAACTTTCCACCGAGATAATTTTCTCAATCCCCTTTGTAATTCCGCGCAATTTCGAGAGGGGCTTGAACCCCCAAAAGCACCCTCCAAATACGCTCATAGTTCCCTTTGATGGTATTCGTCCTGAAAACAAATTTCCAATCATTATTTCCCTCCAAATGCAAAACTACCCCGAGAAATGGTACTTTTTGTCAAAAAATTCCTACAATTCTCACTGAATTCATGATTTCGGAAACGTATATAAAGACATGAATTGAAGAAATTCTCAGTCATCTCACTAGAGCTGGAGAACTCTCGGAAGGTTTAAATTTGAACACCATCATCATCACCATCAACACCATAATCTCCATCATCATCATCACCACCACCATCATCAACACCATCGTCTCCATCATCTCATCTAACACTCACTCATCATCACACCATCAGTCTCCATCATCATCAACACTCATAATCATCGCCATCATCTTTACATAACCACTCAAACCATCATCCTACCATCAACATCATTAACCTCACCATCAACATCTTTAACCTCACCATCATTACCACACTCACCATCATCACCACACTCACCATCAGCACCATCATCACCACCTATCATCTCACTCATCACCATTACCATCAATCATCATTCTATTCATCACATTTCATATATCATCATACATCAGCACACACTTCACTCATCACCATATCATACATCATTCACCATTATCATCACCATCATCACGACCACCATCATCATCTCACACACCATTATCATCATCCACCATCACACATCCCCATCAACACCATCGATCACCATGTCTTCCATCATCATCAACACCTATATCATCACCATCATCATCACCAACCTCACCAACATCATCACCTTCATCATCACCATCATCATCACTCACCATCACACATCAACTCAACAACATCATCACCATCAATCATCATCCAACCTCACCATCAACACCATCATCAACCATCTCATCATCACACACCTTCACCATCATCATCCACTACCATCACCATCATCACCACCATCATCATCACCAACCATCATCATCATCACCACCATTATCATCATCACCACCATCATCACATCACCAACATCATCACCAACCTCACCATCATCAACCTCACCATCATCATCCAACCTCACCATCATCATCACCTTCATCATCACCATTATCATCACTATCAACACCATCATCAACCAACCTCACCATCATCATCACCAACCTCAACAACCTCATCACCTTCATCATCACCGACTTCACCATCATCATCCAACTTCATCATCACCATCATAACCACCATCATCATCACCAAATATCATCATCATCACCACCATTATCATCATCACCACCATCATCACCACCATCATCACCAACCTCACCATCATCATCCAACCTCACCACATCATCATCCCACCTCACATCACCATCATCATCACCAACCACACCATCATCATCATCACCATTATCATCACCATCACTTTTTCTCTAAATTTCCACACTTTGGTCGCCCAAAAGGCCTCAATGGAATATGTATAATGCCTGGCTTCCAATAATGCACGAATCGTGCTCATCTATTCCTGAAAACATTCAACATATCCAAATATATGGAACCAGTTTCAATCAATTGCGCTTTTGTTATGTTCATTCGTAAAACTCTCGGATTTTACTGCTTTAACGCAACTTTCGCAGCGTCCACTGTTCCGCAACTCGCGCGATAATGGATAGCGTGTTTTAGCTGGTTGAATCAGCTGATAGCAGTTCTGTAGAAATCCTAGTACTGGTTATTAAATGGAAAACAAGTTTTGGGTAAATCTCATTTGACTGCACGGGAAAGAAGTTCAAACAGAGATTATTATCGATGCATTTAAGGTCTGGTTTAGACTAGGCAATTCCGATTGAAGAGTTGCCAACACTTGTGGGCAAGGAGGCGACGGGGAGTGTACTCGATTCCACTCCCCGTCGCCTTCTTGTCGACATATGTGGGCAACTCTTCAATCAAAATTGCTTGGTCTTAACCAGACCTAAGAAAGCAAATTACAATTTTTCGCACGAGTTTTTATACTTATTTGATTGTTACGAGGAATTAATGTTATGCTAGCTATTTGAAAAACTGTTTATTTTTCCTTGCGTATCTCTTATGTATAATTTAAAAAATTGTTTGTATAAGATTTTGTGGTAGCACTGCCCTGCACTTTGTAAAAAGTGACAATACCAAAAAAAAAATCGATTTAAGTTGAGTTAACAACAATCGAATAGCGAGCTTACCCATCCCTATGTCAGATTCACAACAAAATGAATCCATTGACGAACGTGAAAAACATTGCAAGATTAAGTGAAAAGGAATTGAAACATGGATCCGGCAAGAGCTGGCACGATATGTACAAGGACTCCGCTTGGATATTCGTCGGAGGTATACCGTTCAATATGTCCGAAGGAGATGTAATTAGCATCTTTTCGCAGTACGGTGAGGTCGTTGACATAAATATGGTGAGAGGCTATGAGAGCTGCAATTTTTTTATCGGATTTTTGAATTTCTTAATATTTTGTGAAGGTGCGAGACAAGTTCAATGGGAAGCCGAAAGGCTTTTGCTTCCTTTGCTACGAGGATCAACGATCGACTGTGCTAGCCGTTGACAATTTGAATGGCATCAAAGTGTTAAACAGGACTTTTCGAGTAGACCACGTCGCTGATTATAAACCTCCAAAGGAAGAAAGTCCACGAAGACACTCGTACAGAGATCGATATTCCTAGAAGCATCGCGAACAATAAACTTATTGCCTATACAACACATTACATATAAGCTTTAGTATAAATTCTCTAATAGATTCCATTTAATTTAGAGATATGTTTAACAAAAGATTATAAATAGTAGACATCTTAATCTTATTCAATTTTATAAATAGAAAGTATTGTTTATTGGGGAAAATGTATTTAAGATTGTTATTCCTCCTTTTAAATTGTATTAATTCAAGTGAATAATGGAATTCTGAAGAACAACAAAACGCCAAAAAGAAATTTTCAGAATTTTTTTCTTTAAGCCTTTCTCTGAACCCAAAACACTCGTACTTAATGACTGTCTGCAATTGTCTGAGCTGAGGCGTCGATAATCTAACGAAAAAAACTTCCCCCAAAGCGCTTAATCGAACTCAAATCTCTGGATTAAATTCTCTTTAGTTCCACCATCGGCTTTTTAAATTTTTACTCTGAGAGAGGTTGGTGCTTGTGTACTTAATGCTATGTTGACACGGCAATATGAATTACCTACGCAATTCTCCAGTGAAACTGTCGACCTGCCGCGACAAAGGTCGCCTAATGTAAATACGGACATTACGGGAAGCAAAGTGTTTGCCGCAAGAAAACTATCGATTAAGGACCGTCGATAGTCAACAAATGTTGAACGTATCGATACTATTCGCAAGTGGCATCAATTGTTTCCCATCTCTAACTCACACAATACGTAAATAAAATGCATTTTTGCGGAAAAAGATAGAAATTATGGAATACAAAGTTCTGGATCAGAGAGCGTTTATGCTGTTGATAACATTGAATGTTTCTCTGGCATTTGTGATCATTATTATGGCGTTCTTGTGTGTATGCTGGAAACGTAAAGAAATTCCAAAGTAAGTTCGCTACTGCAGTTGTGTTGTTGTTGTTTTGTTCTCACATTGTTGTTGTTATTTTTGTTGTAATACTAATGGATAATTGCTGGATTAGATAAAGATTTTAGAAAGCGGAAAAATTGGAATGCGTCTTGATGAAATTTAATTCGTTTCTGCATGGCTGCATCCAGAAAAATTCATTTAAAAAATTGAAAAAAATATGCTTTCATATTTCTTTTGCCTTACACATTTGCCACATTACACTAACAAAATGCTATGCACCACCTTAACAGAAATGAACTGCTTGGCTTAGAAGGCATGGTCAAATTGAAAAATCCTGATGAAATTATCGTAACCACAATAGTGAGTAAGAGCGAATCGCAAGATTTAAATTCATCCACAGTGTCCAATGCTGATTCCGATAAAAGGTAAAGACAGCTAGTTTCACATAAATTTCATAAATTATAGAAATACTCACTTTTCATACTTCTTTCGCAGAGCCAGTACAGCGGCACACCGCAGTTTACCCGACATTCCAATTGCCGAAGTGAACGGGGATACAGGATCGGAGCTTTATGAAACGGTAGCCGACAAACGTCTATTGGAGGCTCAAGGCAGCCAAAGTAAAGAGGACTCTCCCAATCTCAAAAAACAAGCCAGTATCTCCCAGCATAGCTCCATAAGTCAAGCCGATGATGTTAGTTCACCTTATTCCAGAGTTAAAAACTCACCACATGACTACGCAAAGGTTTGTATTGATATACTTCACTCGAAACGTGCATACTTACTCTAAATTCTTGTTTTCCTTTTTAGGTAATTTCAACTGAGCATCCTTATGCACAACTAAATACACCGTCAGTATCAACGTCGGCTGCTGCGACATCCACAGTTTCTATTTCAAACGTGAGCAATCATGCGGCCAGTGATGTTAATCAACGCAATTCAAACAATGCTGGTTCGACGCAAGACTTAAACGATGGTGAATCGCAAGTTGATATACCAGCAGCCTCTGCAATAGCTGGTATGATATCTGCGAGTCAGGATCTACCGTATATGACACCACCAGTAAATAATCATTTCAGCGGTGATTCTCAAGATTCGTCCAGTAAGTGTAGTTTCACATATTGGGTACCCAGGTTACTTTTTTTCAACAAGTATTCTTTTTTTCTTTCATAGAGGGCTACACAAGCATAAGTGTACGAGAGCCTTTGGCGAACATTAAAGCACAACAGCAAACGCGCCCGACCCTACGAAATTCGAATATTACACGGGAAGTTAACGATTCACACTATGCAACTGTATCTGATGACTCAGGTAAGATCAATAAAATGTTTTTTTTATTTTTTAAATATAGAATAACGGAGATTTTTTTGTTTGTTCCCTTCGCTCTTCCAGACGAAACATACGCTGCTATCGACGATCCAAATTCGCGTAATAATCCAAATATAGGCACCGATATTTATACCAGTGGATCTGAGACCTATGCACAAATACAGCCGATGCAATCCGTTGTAGTATCTGTAGAAATCAATAATAGCACTGCTCCGTCATCAAGTTATCATAGTATTCAGGCTTTAGCGAATGCACCACCGTCCATTGCGAATACTATTTCGATGCAGCCAAATGCACAAACACATTCGAATCGCTCCAGCATACAAATAAATGAGCAAACAACACCCGTTCCACCGCCCGTCGATAGTCTACGTGCGCAAATGCACTCGAGGCAGGCCTCGTCGTCTTCAAATAATAGCTCATCGGTTGGTAATCTTGGTTCGCCTAAGCCAGAGAAACGTCAAGCGAATTCACCCTTACCTCCAACTCCAAAGTCTTCAAACGCTTTACAGACTGCAAGCAATAATAATTTAACATCAGGGCGAAGCTCTGTAATATCTGTGATCGAGTTGATTGGTGAAACCACAGAAATAAGCAGCAATACAAACGAGAATTCACCATTCAAAAAACATAAGAGCCTCAGTCCTGCTAAAGATATTGAGGGAATGTATGCGAAGGTGGGTTATTGGATGCTCCAATTTGAATCATATAATCACAAAAAAAAATCCCATTTTTTAGGTAATGAAGAAAAATAAATTTTCAACACGTGATTCACCACCCTCACAAGACAACTCACCTGTCATGACCCGAAAGCATAATAGTCCTTCCACTACAACAGCAATCGCACTTGGAGTTACGCCGTTGGATTCAGCTTCAGCTGCTTTATTGGATGCACAGAAAATAAGTATATCGACCAGTGAA
>CM035807.1:14291646-14304146 GCA_020466095.1 Chlorops oryzae | reverse complement strand
AAGAATCGTTCTCGCTCCAATAGTTATGGTGCTAAAGATCACGGCTATGAAACGATACCTGCCGATGTCAATCGAAAATCAGATTGTTACACGAACATTCTACAAAAGGAACGACTGCAAATGGACGGAAACGGTGAGCCAAGCTGATTTTCTTTTATTAAAAAAAAAAAAAAATTATTAATCTTTCATGTCAAAATGCTATTTTGAAATCCTCATTCTAATCCCATAACTCTATATCTTTATATATTTCCTCTGCTCCTTCTCCGTATTTTATTTATTAGTTTTGCGCAAATGAGAAATTTCTACGATTTTTAATTTAAATCAAAGAAAACTCCGTCATTTCGTATTTGGAGGTAGCGGTTAGTATTATGCTCGAAATGCTTTTTAAAAACATATTTGTTTTCCCTCCTCATGCCTTTAATAATTTTTTTTTTCTTTTAATATGTTTTCCATGCATTTAATTTCAAAATTTAACACTGGGTGATAAATTTCTTTTAGCAGAGACAATGTTTTGCACAAATAATAGGGATAGTTTGGATTATTAATTAATATTCGGACCATGTAATTTATTTTGTGTATTTAGATTTTTTTAAATATTTTCATTTGAATTTTTTTTTTCTCATTTATCAAGTGAATTCTATTATCTTTACAAAATTTTTCTTTTTTTTTTAAATGTGATAACGTCTATTAAATCGATAATGCATAGCAGTTTCGTAAAAAGGTATCGTTTTGACGTCAAAGTCAATTCGTGCCATGTCGACGCCGAAAAAAATCACGCAACCCATGCTGGATAACATAGTTGAAAGGTTAAAATATGGTGAATTCTATGCGTATAGAAAAATGTGAGGACAACTAGTATAAAATATTAAAAATTTTTAATATAAATGAAAAAATTTTTATGTTTTTTTAACATAATTCGCGACTCTTTGTATCATCAGCATAATATTTAAAAGTTTGGAAAAAATTAGTGCAATAGGAAGTTTTATAAAAGAATCGATGGCTCACGACGCTTTCCGATCCTCTTAACTATATTTTTTCAAAAGGGCCACTGTTATTAGGAATTACATTGTACACAATTAAATTTATATAGGTATTTATGTTTTTTGACTTATGGTTGTAAGGGCTCAAATCAAATTTTTTTGATATGATCTTTCTCCTCCGTATATGATACTATTTCTTAATGGGTATGTGCCGATTTTAAATGCGTAAAAACAAAACTACGAAAAGCGATTGCCAGGAGCTTGCTTAAAAGAACAATTTGTGAATGAATTATCGTTCCGTCTACAATTCTCATTAGGTTTATCCGGATTTACATATAACAAGAGACAAAATTATTAAAAATTAGAAAATATTTTTTTTTATGACGTTAACACGTAATATTATCGTCAACATTAAGTTTAGTCTTAAACGTTTACAAAAAGATCACCAAATTTTCTGTTTTCTATATCGATAAAATGCTTACTATTATTATTATTTCGTCATAATAAATTTAATTACATTGATATAATATATTTAAGATATATTTTTATTTATTTCATTAATTTTTTCTATTTATTTTTTTACGAGCACGTTTTTGAAAGCCTTGTTGACAGTTCAATAAATTCAAAACTGATTGTTAATTAAATTTAAATGTTTTCAATTGTGTCACTTATTTGACTATTCTAGCTACGAAAACACTTAACAAACAATTTTTTAATTGAGTACATATTAGGATAATTTGTTATTTAAGTATCGTATTTCCATTAAAATAAAAGCAATTATATTTGAAATTATCATTCGGAAAAATCAAAAAAAAATTTTTTAATAAGGTCAAAGTAACTGCTAAAATCTTTAAAAACATTTTTTTTATTTTCGGCTAAATTCAAAAAAAAAATCTAAAAAAAAATATTTATTTTTTTGGATAATTTTTATAAGCAATAAATATGGTTGTAAACACTCTTTTAGAGAACTTTTTTTTCTTTTAAGAATGCAAAAAACAAAAAATAAATTTTAAAGAAAAGATATTGAATAATTTAAAATTGTTAATCTTTAAAATTTTGTATTTTTTTTTTTTTTTTTTTTTTTTAATTTTTTAAATAAAAAAAAATTAAAAAATTTTTTTTTTAAATTTAAATTATTCACAAAAAGGAATCGAGTTATAACGCTAGAAGCTATATTTTAAAGGATATACAATTATTTGCTCAATATTGTAAACTATGATAGCAACCTGGTAGCTCAAAGAGATGTTCTTGAAAAGTCGCGGAAAAGTGATTATCTCAATTTTTTGATTTTTGCATAGGGATAACTTCAACGACGTAAAAGACAAGGACAAATTTTAAAAATAGAAAATATTTTTTATGACGTTAAAGTAATTTATCGTCACTAAACTAAACTTTACAGACAACAATTTTCGTTATACATACTATATATACATTATATTATTATTTATTTTATTTTTTTTTATTTTATTTTTATTTTTTTTTTTAAGAGCACGGTTGAAAGTCCTTGTCGAGCAGTTCAATAAATTCAAACTGATTGTCTAATCTAATTTACAGCTCTTTCCAATGCTGAGCACCAGTTATTGAAATATTCTAGCACTAAACCACCGAACAACACAGTTACACCACCATCACCACATTCTTCTGCCTCAACCATTGTAGTAAACCAAAACGTTAGTTACCAAAGTGATAAGCATTATGAGACTATAGCTGGACCAAAGAATACCAGTGATCCGGGCTATGAAACTTTACTTCAATCGAAGGAGCAAATCAATGAGGATAACGAAAAAAAATCCTCGGACTATGATCCCAATTATGAAGTACTGAAAGGTCCTGATAATTCAATTTCTGCTGGTCTCTCCGATGACGGCTATGCAAAAGTTATTGAAAAGAAACCATTAAATTTAGATGAGGACTCGATTGATGGCTACAGCAAAGTGAAAGGCGAAGAAGCAGAAGACGGCTATAGCACAATACGAGAATTTAAAGAAAATATCAATGAAAACGACGGTGCTCATCATAATTATGCGAGTATTTCGGAAGCTAAGTCTCCAATGCCTGATTTATTGCAGCTTGGTGCAGCATCATCGACACCAGTGAAAGTTTCTAGCTCTACTTTATCACAACAAAATGAACAAAAAATACGCCCAAATGAGCTTCCCGCAATGCTGTCACCGTCATCCTTTACATCATCGTCTCTATTAAATACAAGTTCAGCAGCTTCATCAGCAAATTTAACAACAAGTACGATGAGCACGTTTAGTTCGCAGCAAACGCCATCATCATCGCAATACGAATCCCTTACGGGTAGTGATACAGATCCAAATTATGAATCGGTTAGTTATATACAAACAAACCGTAGCAATAATAGTAGTGCACTGCATTCGTATGAGCGACTAAATGCGGATCTCTCTGACACAACGCAATTGAATAGTCCACGAACAACAACACCGCCGGATGGTGTATCGCATTCAATTAGTTCGTCCGGTGCTGCTATTGTTTTAAATGTATCAACGCAGCCGTTGTCGTCGTCCCTATCTGTGACATCATCAAAAACACCAACAAAACAATCCAGTACCACTGATAACGAAGTAACCGTTGATGATTACTTTCAAGTTTAGCACAAAAAACATTCAAGCAGAGATCAATTATGGTCGATTGTGGGTAGCTATTTAACATTGTTAATTTATTGAAAATAATTAGGCTAAGAATATGTTTGCATATGGTGACCTTCTGGACGTAAGTGATCCAAAATTTAGTTTGAATGATTTTTCATTTGTCCTATTGGAAGTCCAAAAGACAGTACTCACGACCTATTGAAAGTTTGTGAATTGCACATCGAAAATTTCAGAAAATTATTCCGTACAATGCTTTGTACTTTGTTAAATTGCCTCGAAGAAAAATAATATATTAGGCAAAAAGGTTTGGCAACGATTTATATAAACCCCATTGCACTGTCCTGACTTTTTAATCGAAAACTATACCAATTTCAATTGAATGAATGCCACTTCTTAAAAACTGTTATCCTGAATTTTTTTTTCTTCAATAATTTTTTTTAAAAGATGGTCACCTTATGCATGTATTTATGACAAAGTTAATAAGCTTGCTTAGCAATTTGAATGCGAAAAGAAGTTTAGCACATATCATTCAAATTTGACCAAAAATTTGAGATATTAGTGGTATTCAAGCAACAGTGCAAACGCAATGTGCAATATTTGCACTTGTCAAATTGCGTACAAAAAAAGCAGTGCAAATATTGCACACTGCGACTTGCACTGTTGCTTGAATACCACTATTAATTGATTAAAAATGAAATTTTACGCACATTATGCACAGCAAAATGTCAAATTTAATGCTAAAACTAATTGCACATTTAGGCAGATAAGTGTTTTTTCCAGAGGCGATCACAAATACAGATACGCTTCAATCGTTTGCTTGTCTTTCATCGCAAATTGTCGTTTTCCTTACTTCAGTCTAAAGAATTATTTTATAGAAATATGTTCAACTAACATTTAGGTACAAAGTATTATTTATGTCACGATTCTTACATGTATATATAAATTATATATGTATATGCAGTATGCCTCGTATCTAAGTCCTCTTAATAGAGTTGTTAGCACTGGTAGTGATGAACAATAAATCCTACTAAAATTTCACCTCCAATCACTTTCGAAAAGAAAAATATTAGTTGAGAGTTCACAGAAAATCGCTTGAACCTTTAAAATACACAAAGGCTTTTGTAGCTAATTTGCATTGCATGGATTTTTTCTGTCATTGAAATCTGAACAAATGAATATTTTTGCTCCTCCGACTATGAATTTTTTATTTCGAAATGCATTGGGAAAGCGATGTGTTGAAGGTATTGCCCATTTGATGTTAAGGACAGCAACATCATCACCACATTGCATGAAATATCATCTGCGCAAATAAATCGATCCACTAACATAAGTAGTGGTACTCATGCAGCTTCGCAAATGCCTTCGCAACTTTTCCCATCGTAAATTTTCATATAAATTTTGACAGTTGTCTGACAAATTTCTCATTTCGCACAATTTGTGAAGGTGCACGAGTCCCACTAATGAATTTTTCGAATCTCGGATGCGACGCACAGTTATGTCTTAATTTTGTGGACTTCAGGAATTTTTGAAATGTCTTAGTGGTTATCGCTCACGCAAACGAAAATGGCTCCAAATTTAAACTCAACAGAACATACATCTCAATCCGTACAAGATTCCTCAACACCTTGGTTTGATGCAAACACTTCCATTGGATGCATTGCACTGCATTTTATGTGTACATGCTTCTTTTTTTATTTTTATATCCCTGGGTAGTAAGAATATACATATGTAATGTTATTTCTCTCGAAATATGTAAAATCAATACACCTTTTTGTGTTTTCTACCTCAGTAAAATTTCACTTTAAACTTTAACGTTACTGCCAAATTTATTTATTCACAGAATTCCTTGTTTTATTTTACTTCACAAGATGACTTTGAATTTTTTTTTTATTTCAACTTTTGGAGCTATCTTCAGCTCTGACAGAAATGATACCCTTTAAACAAAAAGCCTTAGGTACGGGACACCTTGTATATATGCGTATACATAAATTAGTTTTATCGTAGGTTTAGTGATGCTGAAGCAGAAAGATTCCAGTTTATGACTTACAAAGTCCTTTGAATGTTTCTTAAAAATACGCTATTTCAGCTTTTACCAGCGATTTTGTATTTCATCAAAATATATACATATACATATACACATACATATACAAATATTTATGAAACATATTTATATTGACATTCGTGGAAGTACATACATATATATGTATAAGTAAATGGAGCTTATAATTTTTATAGTGTATCATATTCTACAACTTTATGTGGGTCAATGGTTTGTTTATATAATATGTTTTTATTTTTATTTTATTTTTATGTCAATTATATAAAGTTTTAATTATTTTCTTGTTTTTAAGGACCAATAAACCGTAATTTATTTAAAGAAGCTTTTTGATGCTTTTCCTATTCGTTTAATGGAATTTCTACATACAGTGGACCCCGGATATAAGCATTCCCCGCTTATATGCACGCGAATCTGTGTCATTTGCCTTAAATTTCCATACAAGAAGCGCCGCTTATAAGCATTCCCCGCTTATAAGCACTATTTTTCGTGCATTTCGCACGTTGCTCATATCCAGGGAATACTGTATTTCTTCGGGTAAGAGAAATAATAAGGGTGTGTCATAGGGAGGGAAAATATACAGTTTTCTGAGAATTTTTATCGCGTGAATTTTCTTTAGGCACTAAGAAAACGTTTTTTAAAAATATTTTTTGAACATTTATGAATTTTAAAAAAATTTTTTGAACAATTAATTTGGCGGGAAATAATAGCCCCAGTTGTCATTTGAACATGCATAATTACGAAATAAGACAATTTTGAAATAAGACAAAATTGAAAATATTGTTTTGTCCTTTTTAGTGAAAGCCATGAAAATAAACTGCATCCTCATGTTAAGAAGAGGAACGCTGAAGGATCATAAAAATGCAAAGAACTTCCTCTTCCGACCATTGCTTCTAATTGAATTCTTTCAAATACAATTTAAAAATAACTTTTATTTACAGCCCCTGGTAATTCTTCTTCTTCTTCTTGCGTGTTTAAATTTCCCGGTCTATCCCGGGGTCCGCGAAACGCGACCAGTTCCTACATTTTGTTCTGTCGGTCGGATCATCCGAGGTAAGTTCTACAGCCTTTAGATCCCATTTTATTGTGTCGGTAATAACTTTAAGAATTATTCGGGACAAGTTTTGGTCGAAGGAAACTGCCTTCCTGAACATTGAACAATTTATTATATCGAAAAACATTTAAAATGATTTTTATTCTCACATATTCGTAATTACAATTTTAAAATCTACAAAAATATTTCTGAATTTGTATGGAAGTCAAGAAATGCCATAAAAAATGTTTCATCTTTAAGATTATTATTTAGGAGTGTCTCTGCACCATCGTATATCGTAATAAGCCAATGTAAATTATGGAGCAAAAGAAAATTTGCAGAATTTTTAAGAAACTTTGCACGATTAAACTAAGTCTATAATTTAAAGAAATACGCCCGACAAGCGCTGCCGCCGCTTCCGCATTTCATTCGCCACAATTCTCGACGCCTTGTTGTTGTTGTTGTTGCTGCTGCTGTTGTTGTTGGGGTGCTAGCTGAACCTGTTGCTGGTTTTGTTGTTGTTCTACCTGAATCTGTTGTTGTTGCTGCTGCTGCTGCTGCTGTTGTTGTGGTTGTTGTTGCTGCTGCTGCTGCTGCAGTTGGGATTGTTGATTTTGCTTATGCAAATGATTGATAAAAGCAACATTGCTAGCTTTCATACGAGCTATGGCAGTGGAAGCTGTTGCTGTCTGTGCCACGCCGCCCCCAAAAGCTGATAGACACGGTGACATACAAGGCGTTGAGCAGAGGCTATTGCTGATTTCACATTGGTCCAGTAGGCGGAGAAGCTCGTTGGCATCGGGTCCGCCTGATGTTTTATGCTGGGGCTCATCTTTTGAAAATAACGCCAAAGCGGTCGTTAGATCCCACATTTGTATAACCCCGTTACAATGACCAGTCAATATAAAACGTGAGCCCATACGTGACGATGCCTCGCATTCATCAACACAAAATGATGTTATCGTTGAACCATCAATCGATTTTATAACACACACACGATCACCGTTTGAAGCTAGCCGAATATAAAGCTTATCACTCTCGGGCACAACTTTCTGCACGAATATTTGCTCATCATAGTCGCCATACGGGCCGGGATCATTGCCGGCAGCATAGCTGTAATGTGTGTCATTTGCTTCCAGTGAAACAATTCGAAATGATGCTTCCGGAGTCGAGCCAGGCTGCGTCGAAAGCATACCGCGAAAACGTGTAAGTGACCATGTCCGAACGTGGTGATATTCGCTACAAACTGATATCAAGTACTTTTCGGAAAGGGTTACCTGCGGGAAAGCATTAACAACAGAGACAAAAAAATAGCTTATTTTAGAAAATTCGATAGATAAATAATGTACTATGTTGGTTTTTTTTTTTTTTTGTATTAATGAAGCTATTGTTTCGCTTTCAATCGGTCTAACCTACCTTGGTTACTGGACTCTGATGCACAGTGAATGTTTCGAATAAATGCGGTCCATGACCAGCTGTCTCTGGGTGTTGGACGATTAAACGAACCGCCCCTGATTTGGTGCCGTAAGCGATTTCAATCCAATTTCCTGATATGCCTAAAACCAAGAAGACATGCAAAATTATTTTGAGCATGAGCTAAATTTTGGTCCGCGTAACTGGATTTTTTTCTCGTGTAATGTGGGTGCTATACGGACCTTTGATATTTTAGAGTACTTACTCGAAGTTTTTGGCGTTAAATAAACGTAAATTGCAGTTATTGGATCGCACGCTTGATCCTTATAGAGCTCCGTTACCAATAAATCGTTGTCTTTCATGCGTAATGGGAACTTTTGCATATCTATAACACACAAAAATTTTTAAATTTTATTTCGTTAGCCTTGAGAAGGATAATATGTTTACCTATATAATAAATTGAGCCATTATTACAGCCAAGTAACAAGAACGAGCCCGCATAATCGAAAGAGAGTATCTATAAAAAGAAGGAAATTCCATTAAATTAATCAATTTTTAATCAATTCTTTACAAAAAAGCAGAGCAACCTCCTATTGAGAATCAACTTATAATTGGAAAATCTTCTATGGGCCAACAAAGAAGACCCGTGAAAATATTTACTGCAAGCCGATTCTAAAATATTCCAGCGAATTTTTTTTCGCGCGGATTCGAAAAAAAATTTCCCCATTCTAAGCACACTGGGAAGTAGTATAAAAATAGCGAGAATCTCGAGAAAATGTCCCGGGAACATTCGTTTAGAATAGCGCTTTATAGGAGAATATACGTAAGGAAAGAATCAATACCGGAACGAGGTCTTGTATTTGAAAATGCTGAGTCATTGCATGCCAAATACCAATTTTCCCCGAGGAAGATAATGCAACAAGTTGACTTCTGATGAAAAACAAATGCTCTACGCGAACGGTAAGGTTAAAAGTCCCAATGTCGGTTTTATTTCCTCCGTCTTGTATGGACCATAGGCGTATCTGGCTGCCGTAGGAAATCGCAACCATTTTACTAGGTACTGGTTCCGATGTTGATGTGTTAACCTATAAAAAAAAAAAAAAATTATCATATTATATAGTTAAAAAAGAGACTCCTCGACTTCAATGTGTGTGTGTACCTTCGAGTTAATCGCGATTCGCTCAATAGTCGCATCGATATGTGGAGAAGTAAAAACTAATTGCCAGCCGTTCGCATCTTTAACACGATAACAAGTAACAAAATGAGCATAAGCAACAGCAATCCAATTCTGATGTGCCTTAATGATTTGCACGCGCAACGGATCAATCCAATTGCAGGTCAATGTGGGACTGAATACCAAACCAACATCGTTTTTTATTAATTTATTTAGGTCAGCCGACGAATTCCGCGAATGACGCATAAAATCCAATGACGCTGTTCGCGAATGATTGCCAGCAGCAGATGTCCAGCTTGGGCGCATTTCTTGTCCCACTACCGATGCACCTGCACCTGCACCAGCACGACCCGTACGAAGATCCCACGAAGAATTCCGGGAATGTGATGATGAGTGACGACTGGAAGATGTAGGTGTAGTTTCCGGTACACGCACCATTGAACCAGGACGAGCACTAGACGTCAAACCACTCGAAGTAGACGGCAAACAGGCATCCGATGCTATCGCTGCAGAACCAACAACATTGTTAGCGCTATTTGCCAATCCAGAGGAACCATTACCATTATTACTGCTCCCACTATCACTATTTGACACAACACTTGGCACTGCGTCATTTACTGGTATAGCAGGAGCAGCCAAATAACCGCAAAACAATACGTCGCCACATGGAGAATGATTGAGATCTTCGCAAAGCGCCAATCTCTTCACAAGTGGCATAATTCCATAGAATTCGGCTTCATGTCGTAAAGCACGAATTTCACAATTCTTTATATCAATATCTTTGGTCCGAAGGTAATTGAGTATAATCGAGAATAAGCCTGGATCCCTGTCAATGAAAATAGCGCCATTTTCATCACGCAAACTCGAAATCCTTCCATTGAGTAAAGCAGTAAAGAATGTATCCGGAATCCATGTAAGTGTTTGGCGTGACGTGGAGAAGCTGAAATCGACAAGTCTCAAATATTAATTTTTTTTTTTTTTTTTTTAAACGTTTTATTATTTATTGTATCACTCCTGTAAAGTAGGAGTCTTGCAATAAGTTTAATTTAACATCAATTTATCTATCCTCTCACCGTTTTCCACCAATATTCAAGTTGACTAAATCACCATTGCCATTATGAGAGAAATAGGACATGATTGACACAAAATAGAAAACATACTTAAACCCGAGAATGACAGTATGTCCAGCCAGAGTTGCCGTCTCGATACATTTGTACTACACAATTGTATGATTTGTACCAAAGGTGGGAGATTTGTTTGTTTGATATATTGGTGCATTAATTTAGATTTTGGTACATTTTAGTCAAAATGCTCATCTGATTGCAAAAATGGTAAGGGCTGTCCATTAAATAAGGGAGACATTTTTTGAATAAAGCAGGCAATTTGGTTAGCTTAATTAGCTGATCGAATTTGTTTTCTTTGATTAATTCTTTGGTTTAAATTTGATGAAAACCAAACTCAGAAATAAACTCTAATATAAATTATTTAAAAACCTAATGTTGATGGAATATCTACATATGCCTATTGAACCGTTTGGTCATTACAGAACTATTGTATTTAATACATTTTTATTTCATGATAGAATGTTTTTTTTTATTATAATAAAACATAGTTTTAGTAAAGTAATTTGTTTTCAATATAAACATAAATAGATTCAATATAAAATATATAAATTCTTTAATTGCAGGAATGGTACATTTTTCCTAGCTATGGTGCATTTTTTGGTGCAATAAAATGAACTCAAACGGCAACCAAGTGTACATCGCTGTCAAATTTTTGACAGAGCTGCCAGGTGAGTTGAAGTAAATTCTCCCTACAGTACAACTGAATTACCCCTAAAATTCTAATATATATACATATATATATAATAATGGCGAAGAGAAAAACAAAGTAATTTTAAAACAGCCAGTCCGTCTCCCAGAATGGAGAATATTGCAGGGATTGAAACCATACCAAGAACTTGGTGGAAGAGCATAGGAGGGAAAGTTTGTCAAAATGAAAGGGCATAAAGAAAATAATCCAAACATATGAAATCAATCCAAATTAATTACGCATTTCATTGGAAGTGGCTGTATATGTTTGCATGCATTGAATATTACTGTCGTTATCCCCCAAAGTTGTATTGAAAAAATTTTATTGACAAAGGGTTTTATGTTTTGTGCAAAACAGTACGTAACAATATCAACTTGAACTGTAAAACAAACCAAACAAAAAACCGCATCCTTTTTCAATTTTAAACGCACAACATTTTATGTGTTTCCGTTAGTGTCCGACCGAAGGTGGATTTTTAGCCGAAGCCGAACGATCGGCAGAGTTTAAGACTTCGGCCGAAGACCGAAGGCCGAAGCCGAACGCAAAACATTTTACAGTAAGGAAACAAAATCAGTCTTTATTCATTTGACAAGCACAAAAAAAACCGGTCAAATTTTCTCTAAGTTCTTTCGCTTTAGTCGCCCACAAAGTGAGAATTTACGGCAATAATTCACTAGTGTAAAAGGTCTCAATGAAGCAATTGAAAATCTATCGTGACTTTTTTACTTCCATTAAAATGCAAAAATATTCGGCTAAAATATTCGGCTTTTTCCAGCCGAAGCTGAAGCCGAAGATTAAGAATTGGCCGATTATGCCGATTACCGAAGCCGAACCTTCGGTCGGACACTAGTTTCCGTTTTTTTTTTTTTTTTTTTTTTTTTTTTTGTTAAAAGGAAAATTTCTTTTTTCAAAATCTCAAATCGCGTATGCCAAAGAGTATAGAACAACAAGAGATGTCATTTTATATATTTTGAAATTCACCCAGACCAGCAGCGAGAGGAAGCTAACTCAAACCTTCTTCAAATATTTTATATATTCTATTTGATTTCAAACGCAACGGATATTGATAGTCAATTGGCTCGAGTGTCACTATTGAATTGTTGCTAATGAGGACAAATTCCGCTTTTTTCAACATTCCAATTGATAGTCGTCCCAAACCAGCTTTCCAGAATACCTGGCTCTCATAGAATTCGAAATTGGGGTTCGAATCTTTGTGGGAATACCCTTCATATACTGGTTAAAAGGTTAGTGACTTCGGTTATATTGAGCAAAGACCAGCTCCAAACAGCGTCTTTCCAAATTATTGGCTGCAAATAGCCAGTTTTCCAAATGGCACCAGCTACTTAAAGCCATATTTCCAGATGGCTCCGCCAGCTTTCCAGAGGCAAACCGCATTTTTTCTTTTCATTTTTTCTTT
>CM035807.1:14052093-14291546 GCA_020466095.1 Chlorops oryzae | reverse complement strand
GAGTGCCACCAGCCCCACGAAGAAATAGTGAGAGCAATTCTGTGGGAAGAATGGTTGAAGAGCTGAAGGGGGTAGGGTTTAGTACGTAGGCACTGTCATAACAATGGACAGTGAATCGTGCATGCGGCTGAACTTGGAGAAGTCGTATCTTTTAAAGATTCCGAACCTCCATGCGATCCAGCAAAAAAAAAACCTTGTAAAGACCTTTTAAATATTCTACCACGTACTGCTGAAGCCAACAAAATCAACACTCAGCTACTTTTGTTATAAGCCTACATCCTGAACTCTAAACACCATAATCGACTTCGGTTTTAATCGTAAAATTTTAAAATTTTAATTCTTGCTATGGATCTGGAGGACATTACTAAATCTGCATTGAATAGCTCAATGGACGCTAAGTATCCTGAAAGTTAAAAAATTGACTTTTACGCAAAATTTATTTCTTATAAAATCGAAATAACAGGTGAGGTGGTACTTGCCACCAACTTACAAGTTAAGCTACGCACGCTTATTTTTCAAAACAAACCGACGCATGTTTGTGCGTAGAGTGTGTGCGTGATATCACAACGACGTGAGTTCATTTCAAACCCTTTCAACCACATTAAAGAAGTGGTTTTAAGATATATTGTATATTTTCATTACGATTAAAACCAAATTGAACGTAAATAAATTTTTTACGCTAAACGGCTTTTAGACAAGAAATACATTCAATTTTATTAAAATATTCGAAAAATTAAACTATAGATATTTTATTATAAAAACATAAAATTTTATCATTAAAGAACAAAGCTCATGACCGATATATCGTTTCATGCTTAAGGCGCATAGAGTTCGGATAGACCAAAACAAATTTCTCGTTTTACCCATAAAAAAATGTAAAAAATGTGCGCTACTCGAAGAGAAGCACGACATCGTATAAAGCACTTCGGCTCGTTTGCTACACTCATCACGCATATACGAAACCGAACGAGAATAGAAAATAGAAATTTTCTTGACTTTACTGCTTTGAAAACGCTAGACATACACACAACCTCCTAAATATATATGCATGCATACCGATTTATAAGTCCCGTTTATTGACAAAGCAAAAACGAACCAAAGGTTGCGTCAAACGCGATTTTCGTGTGGATCGTGTGGATTTCGACCGGATCGAACACAAAAGAAGGTTTGATAGATAAAGATAAAAAATAGCGGTGCCATCTGGAAAGCTGGCGGAGCCATCTGGAAATATGGCTTTAAGTAGCTGGTGCCATTTGGAAAACTGGCTATTTGCAGCCAAATAATTTGGAAAGACCGCTGTTTGGAGCTGGTCTTTGCTCAATATAACCGAAGTCACTAACCTTTTACCAGTATATGAAGGGTATTCCCACAAAGATTCGAACCCAATTTCCGAATTCTATGAGGAGCCAGGTATTCTGGAAAGCTGGTTATGGGACGAACTATCAATTGGAATGTTGAAAAAAGCGGAATTTGTCCTCATTAGCAACAAATTCAATAGTGACACTCGACCTAATTAGCCAATTGAACTATCAATATCCGTTGCGTTTGAAATCAAATAGAATATAATAATATATTTGAAGAAGGTTTGAGTTAGCTTCCTCTCGCTGCTGGTCTGGGTGAATTTCAAAATATATAAAATGACATCTCTTGTTGTTCTATACTCTTTGCGTATGCTTTGGATTTTGTTCGGTTTTGTTATTATAAAAAGCCGAAAAGAACGTTATGGCTTTCTTCTTCCTATCATTGGTACACTTGGAAGGATTTTGTCCTTCGATTTTTCCGAAAAATTGCACTCTTTGAGTTGTGACTCTTTTGACGCGGCGGTGTAATATGTCATTTGAGCCAATATAACCTTATTTCCTGTAGCTTTACTCCATTGATGAAAAATGCACAGATACGCGAACTGACCAAGCTTCAATCATATACTCTCTGAGTTAGAAAAAATTTGGGCAGAAAAATAAAATCACAAACATATTATCAATGCAGTTTATTCCAATTATTTATAGGTAACTTGTGTAACTAACACATTATATATATATATATATATATATATATATATATATATATATAGTAAGCTTTTTTTTTTTTTTTTTGTATATTTCCTTGATAATCTAGTCTTGTTTGAAAATCCATATGCATATTACACAGACCTTAAGACTAAAATATTTTGTTCGAATAATAGCTACTTAAAATATGCTCTAAAGATTTTGTGTTTTTGTCAAATTTCGCAACTGAAAGGTGTGAAGCTTTCAACAACAAAAATATCTATATAAAATTAAATTAAAAAAAAAAAATCTCAATGAGAGCCGATTTCAAAAATTTTAGAGTGTTTAGAGTGTAGAATACAATTACGCTACACTCTTGTCCAAAATTGTGATTTTTGTGTAAATGCATCGATAAACTCGCCTAGATTCCAACTTAGAAAACCTATATTTGAAATTGATTGTCAGAGTTTTGAAAATTGATTTTTTTATGAAAAATAGCCGTGCCTGCACGGAATTTTTAGGATGTGTGGTAAAATATCCCGAGGAGTGCTACCACATCGAACTGAAATAGTAATAAAGATAATCAAACAATGCTCATTTCCGCTGACTACGTCGTTGAAATTATTCCCACGGGCTGAATTTATTTGCTACCAGATGTAAATCGGTATTGTGTGTTGAATATTTTCGAAACATCATCGCTGGATGACGTTAATATGTCCTCTTTTATTGAATGAAACAAAAATCGGCACTTTAACTCCGTCAGCTATTTAGGAGGTTCTCTTTCCATGTTTCGGTGGAACTGAGTTTTAATGTGTGTAAGCCACGACCAAAAGGATCTATAACCATTCAATCCTGTATAATCCCAATTTATGTTAATATTTTGTGTGACTGTCGCGACCAATCGTTTGCAACTAACTACATTAATGGTCCATTCGGATGTTGGTTTTGTACCGCCGCCTATTGCGAACTTTCTCAAAAAACCTAATCGAACGCTGCACTTTTAGGGTCGTAGTCTTCATGTCAATTGAAGAACTTCGAAAGTTTAAACTTTCCGATATATTCTTTGAGTCTTCATGCTAGTCTAACATAATCAAATACCTTTGCTATATTCGAATTATTCATAAATTTTCATACAAAATCCTATGACCGTCTGGTAGCAGTCATAAAACGGATTAATGCTTTCATGGAGACTATCATTTGAAAGTTGAAACCTTCAAAAGACGTAAACTGGGTTGAAGACTGTAAGCCATAAAGAAACCTTTATAAAAAAAAATCTATTTAACTGCAAAATAAGATTTATCAAGACAAGTGTGTTCATGCTAAAATTGTCTTCTATTAGTGGGACTTATGCAGCTTCCCAAATTGTGGGAAATGAGAAATTTTTCACACAACTGTCAAAATTTTTATGAAAACTTACGACGGAAAAAGTTGCGAAGGCATTTGCGAAGTTGCATGAGTACCACTATTATTTTGGTGTAGAAGTGAAAAGAGAAATGTAAAAAAAAATTGTATACATTATGTATATTTTACATAAATAAATTTATTCACTGGGCCTTACTAAACTACATACGAATCATACGAAAGCCTTAATTTAAGAATTTTTTTCTTTTTTTTTTTTTTTCTTAATCAAAGTGTGTAGTACAAGTGTGTATGTAATTGTATATATAGACACAGTAAGAAAAAATTTTTCATAACGTAAAAAAATTTCAAATATTCGTTGTAAAAAACATTTTCTAAAAATATAAAAACAATTCGCATAAAAATATTTAATCCAAGTGTAAGAGATTAATTGCACATAAAAAAGAGTTAGAAATAATTCATAATGCTGGTGTTATATCTTACAGAAAATATTTTAAAAAAATATTCAGATATTATAGGTTGTGTTTGTTTTCATAATATACATATATATATACATATATATATATATATATACATGTATATACATAGTTGTTGCAGTAGTTTAGATAGTAAAGGCTATAATATAATATTACTAAAAATGATTCAAGAGTTTGAGTCTTCTTATTTGCTTAGATTCAAAATGACAAATGTTTAGCAAAAGTGTTTGTTATGTATTATAAGATTAAAAGTGTTTTCTTCATTTTTTTTTTTGTTTTTCTTTCCAAATAAATGTAAATTTAAATGCTAGTTTGCTTGTTGCAAATGTTAAGTTTAAGACTTAGATATAATGGTGGCAATATTTGAACGCTTATTGGTTTAATTCTTGTCGAAGTTTTTGTTTCGTAATCTCTAACTGCCCGAACGCGTGCGGAGGAGTACTCTTGAGTGTAAACTTGGTTGAAGATATGTAGCATTCTTCTGTGCAGTCAGTTAAATCCTTTTGAAACGATTTTCATACGACATTAAGGCAGTTCTGGAGCAATTAGTCGTAGAGAGACACAGCAAGAACAAGTTTTCCGAAAGGTTTGAAGTAAAGAACAAAAAATTCTTCATCATAACCAAAGATAAATTGATTCCACGTTTAAAGAGCTTATAACTCATGTTGATATGATTTTTGGAACGATATCCTGGCTTTCTGAAAACGAATTCTTCAAGCACAAACCTACACACTGAAAGTCTCTTTGTTATTGTGCAGTCTTAAATAGTAAAAAAAAAAAATTAAATTTCAACGGGTTAAGAAAATTCCTCAATTGCATTCAAAGTTTCTAAAAAGCCCAAGATATTGAACTAGCATCAAAAATGTTTTCTTCCTAAATTTGAATTGTCAACCAACATTTCATGAATGTATCAAAGAAAAATTGAATACGAATAATCTTGTAACTATTATAAGTAAAACAAAGGATTTCTTGTAGGACAAAATAAATGATACATCGGACAAAATGAAAAATGTACATAACAAGTAAAAGAACTAATTGTCTAAAGGCACTTACTTAAAAGTAAAAAAAAATTTATACAAACGCGCATTGAAGGCAAAAAAAAAAAAAATAATAATAAAATAAGTAGTTCGATTTAAATGATTAATGACAATTTTAACCCTTTCGATCCCTTCAATTCCACAGTGAGAAAATTTTAAACTAGATCTTTCAAATCGTTTATCCGCAACATCATTTAAGACCTAAGCCCTCATTTCGGTGGTGATATAAATAAAACAAAAACGAAAGATATGTAAAAAGGTTTCCCAAAATTATGTCAGATATTAAGAAATGCTATAAATTATTTGACATGTTGCCGGCAACAATAATATTCGCAAAAATTTGAAAGGACTTCTTTAACCCATGAGAATATTATTCGATATAGAATTCCTTCACAGTTGATAGTCTTTTTTTCGGAAGCTGAAAACGGGGAAGCATTGCAAAGAAATCTCCTATGAAACCTGTCAAGCGAATATGCATAAAACACTCAGAACCGAGTATACTCCACACTCGTTAATTCGATGATGCACAGTGATGCTCTTATTAACCCATAAGAATTTGGCACAAAGCCTGTTCAAAAGTTCTTTACAATCATCTTTGAATAAAAATAAAGTAAAAATAAAAAGTAAAATCTAAAAAAAAAAATTTTAAAAACCGAACAACACTGATTGTTAATACTTATTAAAGTCTAGTTCACCATTAATGTATGCGATTCCATCGGTGCTGCTGAATCGTATAATGTATCGGTGTCTTGAGTTGGTTCACCTTGCAATTGACACTGATTTGATAATGTGCCAGCACCGCAATCGCAAAAGAACCTAATGAAAAATGAATTTAATATTTTAGTTGAAATTTCCTTAAGATGATGATTCGTTGCACTCACCGATCATGTCTGATAAATTCGACGTCATGACCGGCATGGCAGTTTTTAATGCAATTAACACAAATCGCATTTCGATCAGTCGTATTGCACGTCTGACAGCGATAGAAGTCATGCATGGGAAACGATGTGTAGCTACTTATCTTGTACAAGCACTGTCCACCGGAAACAGCCTTTTCCACTTCATCTTCATTATTGAAAATGTTATTACCGCGCGTAATTGGCTGTACACCGCTTGCCAGGCAGAGTCCACCGAATTTATTCTTAAATATTTGATTATACTCCAAAGTGGCAGTCGCATTATTTGTGATCTCAACACCAGCCGCTTGTCCATCATAAATACGATTTCGTCGTAATATTGGATGCGATTGCGTTGAAATTAGAACACCAGCTTGTGTGTTACGAAATATATCATTTTCTTCAAGTAGGCCTTTACCACCGTTGAATATGCATATGCCACCGTCGCGTCCATCATAAATTTTATTACGCTTTAACGTTGGATTCGAATCGGTTTTAATCCAAACTCCTGCCATTGCATTATCGAAAATCTCGTTTTGTTCTAATAGCCCTAGACCACCGTTGTAGACCAGCACGCCACCATTTTGACCGCCCCAGATCTTATTACCACGAATGATCGGATTACTTCCCGTGCGTATTTGCACACCAGAGTAAAGATGATTAAAAATATCATTGTCCTCGAGCTTGCCATGCCCGTTGTCATAGAAATAAACACCGACCTGAAAAGTCGAAAAGACACAACGCTTAAGAGGTTTGTCTTCGAAACAGAGTTCTCAAGGAGTGTTTCTCATTTGATTTCTTTCTCTGACATATACGGGGGGCATGTGACAGCAATCGAATACAACAGAAAACGTTCGATTTCGGTTAAATTTTCATACAAATGTAAGCGAAATCGAACGTTTTCTGTCGTATTCGATTTCTGTCACATGCCCGATAGTCAACTTTAAGAATTCTCTATTTAAACGGCTCAATATACCACTACTCTTGGATATTTTGAAGAGTCGCAGCACTTCGGTCTTCTCTTTCACATTCCCAGTTTAAATTGCAACTAGCCGATCAATGCTGTACTATTCTTGCAGATCAATACTCACCTGTTTGCCAGAATGTATACGATTTCTTCTTAACACTGGCGTACTGCCTGTGGTTATCCAGACACCCGCCAGAGTATTGGAGTACACCTCATTTTCTTCAATCAAACCTTGACCTTTCTCGTGCACATAAATGCCACCATGTTGACCATGATGGATTTTATTATGACGTACGATTGGATCACTATTCGTACGTATTTGAATTCCAGCCAAAGCATTGCCATAGATATTATTGTGCTCAATCAGACCACGTCCTTCACCGAATATGTAGACACCACCTTGATGGCCATTATAGATTTCATTCTTTCGTATGGTTGGGTTACTGTTCGATGTTATCCAGACACCTAGGGAAATTTTTTTTTTTTTTTTTTCAATTATAAAGTAATTTGTTTAGGCAAAATAAAACAAACTCCTTACCTGCGAAATTATTCGAGTGAATGCGATTTTCAATGAATTGTCCGAGGCCGTTTTCGTGTACATAAATTCCACCTGTTTGGCCATGATGTATTTCGCATTTAACTACCGTTGGATTTGCACCAGCCTTAACTTCAAAACCAGCAATACGATTGTTGTGTATATCGTTTTTCTCGAAGTAACCCTGTATGGAAGAAATTTATTAAATTGTTTTCTCTTCACCAAA
Source organism: Chlorops oryzae (assembly GCA_020466095.1). Lineage (NCBI taxonomy): Eukaryota > Metazoa > Arthropoda > Insecta > Diptera > Chloropidae > Chlorops > Chlorops oryzae. The sequence goes on along the minus strand of CM035807.1, from coordinate 14,284,065 downwards.
GAAGCTTTATATGATCAAATAAAATTCTCTCATAAAAAAAAATGAATAAATAAATTATAAATAATAAAAAATAAATAAGTGAAATAATGGCTAGAATGGAAATATCGCCAGAGCACATGAGGCAAAGCATCATGGCAAAGCAAATATGTACGATAAAAGTGATGAAAGTAAATCAAATGATTCAACTGTGGTAACATTGGAAAGTTTTGGTACAGCATTTTATTTACAGTGCAATCGTATCCAATCAATTACTTACCATTCCATTTTCAAATGTGAATATACCAACATCTCTCCCGTGATGTATGTGATTTTCACGCATAATGGGGCTGGCGAAATTTTTGACCCATATCCCAGCCAAAGCATTACGGCTTATCTCGTTATGTTCATAAGTGCCTTGAGCATAGTCGGTAACATAGAGTCCAACATTTTCACAATCGCTGATATCGCAATTGCGTATGACTGGATTCGCATTGACTCCGCTAACGCAAACGGCTGCACCCACAACCGAAGAGCTGCGAATGATGCAATTATCGACGGTGGGTGAGCAATTTTCGCCAATATCCAAGCAATAATGTTTATGATGCGATACAGTTGATGTAACATCCGGAGAGAATTTCAATGTAACGTAACCAACGTAAGCGTACTTAGCTCCTTCAACGAACATAACAGTCGAGCCGGCTTCTCGCTCGAGTACAACCGATTCCGCTACATTTCCTGGAGCTGCACCGACCAGTGCAACATCCGAATCGATAAAGAGATACTCGCCTTTATAATGACCAGTGTGTAGGAAGATTAATGGTCCTGGATGTTCAGTTGGTGGGACACTGTCTTCGTAGAGATTGGCCAAAGCATTTACACTAACGCCGTTGCTGCCATTGCCTGCATTTGATAAACCGGCACCGCCGTATCCTATACCTGGTCCAGCAGGTGCTGCTATAGCGGCGGCGGCGGCCGCACGTTCCTCTGGATAGTCCAAAGCACTTTGTATGGTATTAAAGAACATTATACTACGTCCTGGATACTTCTTGTCCTGAAAATTAAAAACAAAAATGTCATTAACCGGCTGTGAGATAATTTATTTGCAAGTAAAACAGAACTAGGGATGATGATGGTAGTTTAAGAAAGAAAAAAAAATTAAATTATTAATATTAGTAAACGTTTTATCACATCACAAGGAAGACATCATCGCTTATTTACTATTCTTTGCCATACTTGTCGAAGCTAATATTTTATTTTTCCGTTTATTAAGAATGAAGCCAACGAAATGCTCTTTGGGCATGTTAAAAAAAAATGTGAAAATCATCACAATACATATGAATATGGAATTCTCCTTCCACACATACATGGGAACACAACTACAGTAGTCCTTCCTCTGCGACTAATGTCACGAAACGCAAATTATTGCGTTGTATCAATATGTATGAGATCAATACTCTTTGAACTTACCTGAAATCCAGGACGCACATGCACGCCTCTATGCAATTGTCGGAAACTTTCCTTCCACGGATTCGCATAGTCAGTGTCTTCGGGTTTTTCGAACACAAATTTACATAGCTCCGGATTATACAATGGCAGATCATATTCAAAAACGGATTGGTAAAGTCTCTTCCAAAGTTCCGTGTCGTTGGCGATTGGTATTGAAACGTTTGCAAACAAGTGCCAAACGGCACAGGTCCTGCTCGAGCAGGTATGAGAATATGGCAAGTAATACTTCATCGGGAAGTTCATATTGTAAATATTGTGCAGCAGTCGGTCCAGTTTGCGTGCATTGCATTGTGCTGCAAGAGGCGCCACTGATATTCTCTGCGCTTTGCGCATACAAACGTCTCGAACGCTTACGCGCTGGCAGCATAAAGCTATTATCATCGGTAGCTGCGGCACCACCAACGGGCAAAGCACTGCAATGCTGTTGCGGTATAGAACTATGTGCGTTCGGGGCCATAGTATGCATTGGAGCCCCAGTAGCCGTTGCTCCATTTACAGGAAAAGTTGCATTAGTCGATGGTGCCTGAACAATTGACGGCCCAGAGCTACCACCGCCAAGAGGCGGTGATGTGCAGGAAGCTGTCGACGATAACGACGACGATGAGGATGATGAACATGGTGACCCGCCGGCGTTACACCATTGCTCATGTGTGCTATTAGGAATCTTACGCCGTAAATCATAAGGCGAATGATGACAACAAGCGATCGTATTGTTGGCCGCCGTTGCTGTGGCCGTTGGTGTTGAAGTAGAAACTGATGTTGGCGATGTTTGCGATGGCGGTGTTAAATTCGAGCAAGACGATGGTGTTGAAGTGCATACGAGACCACATGCTGAAAATAAAATTTATTTCATTCAATAAGCCATTTCGCAAACTTGAATTTTATTGTGTATTTTTTTCACTTACACATAATATCAAGCAGACTGGCGCTAGGAGCCGATTGATTCTGATTTGAAGATATGTTCATTGCCATTATTGATGAGCATTTACTAATGTTGGCATTACTACTGCTACTGCTGGTGTTGCTGGTGCTGCTACTGTTGCAGGCATCTGAATCCGACATGTTTGAGGAGTTCATACAATTGTTTACATTAGCAGCTTGAGCTATACTGTTCGAATTGTTCGCAATGGCACTTGTAGTGTTGACTGACGTCGATGGTGCAAAGGAACAAGTTGGTGAATTTACAGCACTCACAGATTGCGTTGTTGCCGATGGTGGCGACGACGACGGAGTCGAGCTGCTGTTATTTGATATGCTCGATCCGGAATTAGTTGTGTTAACATTTGTGCTGCTACCTGGCAGGTTCGCGTTTAAAGATGATGCCGAAGCAGCTGCGCTTGATGTCGAACTGTGCATGCTGGAGTTAGAACTGTTAGCACTGCTGGATGATGGCAAATTATGTAGCATTGGATCCAATATATTGCCTTAACGAAAATTTTTAAGTAAAAAATCAAGTTTTTCTTGATGATAAAAAACGAGCTTGCTAGACAAAGGAACAAAGTTTTTTTCTTCTTTTTTTTTCTTCATTTTTCTTTCTTTATAAATGAAATATCGCTTCCTCTAGCATGCCATTTTTTTTTTTATATTTTGAATAAGAGTTAACTTACCAGTGGGTCGATTGGGCAATGCTATGCGATTGCTTCCTTTTCGTCTCGAACTTCTTCTCACTGATGTGAATATGGGCATTTTTCTGTTCGAGGAAGTGGTTTTAATGCCAAGTCTCACTTGAAAACTAACTCAACTTGTTGTTGCTTTCACCGTTTCGTCAGTTTAAAGGAAATTCCCGAAAATATATGAAAACGCCTCATGTTCAATCATCATTTATGCATTGGTTTTTTATTCTTTTATTATTGTTTTATAGATTTATTTTAAGCAGAAACGAATTACAACTGAGTAAACGCCATTTTCTTTTTGTTGTGTTCAAAAGCGGCTTTGTGTTTTCCTCTGATTCACTTTCACGTGTTAGAGCGAGATAGTCTGATGGTCGTACACTATACTATTACATGTGAGTAATTTTGCTCTTGCGATACAAATTTGGTGGGTCACATAAGAAATCAATAGAAATTACACACGAAATGCGTTCATTTTCGATTCACTAATATTTGCACTAATTTTTTTTAATGAAATTTCCTAAATTTAGAATACTTTTCAACCAATAGAGCTGGAAAACCACCGATGGCACCTTTGGCCGGATCGATATTTCCCAATTTAGAGTGTCGTCGGTGTTTTCTTCAAATATCGATTATTTTGAGAAAATTGGTAGGTCATAAGATAATAATTACACGTAAGTCATTTCGATATGAAACAAATTTTCGTTGGTTAGAAGTTTCAAGAGTTTAGAGATACTTCAACAATAAGCTGAATACCACGATGCACCTGGCCGGTCGACTTTCCAACAATTTAGAAGTGTGTTGTTTTATTCAAATTCATTATATTGTAAGGCTTATTGGCATGAAGGAATTTAATACTGTAAATCGCCTTTCTTTGATATGGAAAAAGTTTTTCCTTCGATTACAGTAGACGATCGAAGTGCGATAGTTCATACACATACATTCATGTAAATATTTCTCGTATGCGATGGCAGCAGGCATGTTGGAACTGGCAAGAAGAAAGTGCACAGTTTTAACAAAAAAGTGCGCAGTTAGATTTGAATTTTGCGCAGTAAAAATAAAAATCAATTACGAATCTTTTTTTAAACAAAAATATAATTTAGTGTCTTTTCAAATACAATTTGAAGAAAAAAATGAAACAAACGAAGTACATTAATCATGTAAAATTTCTCCATATTCATGCAGTACGTCTTCCAATGTGAAGCGAATGGCATTTTTGGTCAAGAGATTTTTTCTGAAAGCTGTCAAATTTTATATGCGCTGACATTAAGTGCTTCATGAGAAAATCCAATGACATAGGACAACAAAGTACATTGAAAATAGAATATGTGTTGATAATGCATAGCAAAATTGAAAACGACTATTCTGTGTAAATCCGTTATTTGCACAAGAAACAACTTGAAAAAAAAAAATCAAGTGACTGACCATGGCAAGCGATAGAATGCCATACGATTTTGAAGCTATATTCGCATGTCGATCAGTATGAGGTCCAAATTCATAAAAATAAACGCAGTAGATCTATGAATTGCAGTAAAGTTCCAACCCTGGCAACAGGTAGAGAGATTTTTTTGAGTGGGCAAATTTCGGTATGCGATGAGCATTTTAAGATGGCATTCAGCGAGAATTTTCACGCCTGTATGCACTATGGAAAAATCTACAGCTCGAACAAAAACAACGTAAAACTGTGATTTTCATTCGAAATGAGAATGTCAGAATCGGCTTAGTTATAAGGAAGGCGTATTTAACAAGTTGTAGGCACTAGAGCGCTATGCTTCTTGTTCTTCATTTTTGGCTAATAGAGTTTTTCGAATTGTATGTATGTTTGCTTAAATTTTCCATTGAAGTTTGTTCGTTAACGTTATTTTTAAATGTTAAATTTGAATTTCAAAATGCGAAAGTGCACTGTGTCCGGGATAATTGATGGACCCGGCTCATTTTCTATGGATAATTTGCCCCTTGATCGATTGTCGAGCATTGAAACATTTATCAAGACAGATATTAAATCATAAACTGTGTTTGTTCATAATTTTTAAAAGTTTTTTTTATAAGAAATAAGGCCAAGAACCCGCCAGTCAGGCATTTCAAGAAGAAAATCAGTTTCGAGATGAGAGACATCAGACTGGGCGATATACTGCAGTTGAAATGTTGCTAGAAAAGTGTTTATTTTGCCATACTCAGATCAACAGAACGAACGCTACATTCAAGAGCCGATAAAACACAATAAAAATGGCTCCTAATCAAGCGAACTTGACAGAAATAATCAACATGTTCATTATTTCACTTGTATTTGTTTCTCTAATTTATCTAATTTCACAATTTATCAAGAATCTTAGGATTCACAAAATTCTCGGTTAATCAAACAATATTCGACATCTGAATCGGTTTAATGTCAAAAGGAGCACGTGCTTACCTGCTAGTGTTTTTGAAAGTACAAAATATTAATTGCGCATTCTCTCTGATGTATTACCTATTCAGGTGAGTACCCAGCATTAGAGGTCTGTTCCCGTATTGCACGAAACTGTCAGTTTTGGGACCAATTTTCATAGTTTTCAAAAAATTTCGCAGTTTCATGCAGTACGGGAACAGACCGAATATTAGACACGTCAGAGGGTTAAATTTTTCGATGCCAGTATTTTAGCACACCAAACGATAGCTCGAAAAATCGATACACAATCGAAACTATCGATTTCTCCCGAACTCTTGTCAAATTGCGCGCCAAATGTAAATGGTAAACACAAAGTTTTTCGGAAAATGGATTTCACAAGGAAAACACGAAGTCGCCCACAACGTAAGCCGGAATATGAAAGTCTGGAGCAACAATTTCCCCATAATATTATGCTCTACAAGTATCCGCCCAGAGATGACATAAAGGTTCATGAATTTGAAGAACTAGCTTTGGAAAGACTGAAATTATTAAGGTGATGATCCTAAAAGCATGTTATTTTGATTTTTCAATTAAACCATTGCTTTGCAGAGTTTTTGAACAAGCGACCTCAAAATCTCTGAGAGGAGAGGACTATAAAACTTTTATAAATAGTGAACTGACACGTGAAGGTCTCAAGGATTACCTTCGGCTGTGTACAAGCAGAGGCTCAACAAATGAAGCCAAACACGAAGCCGAACTAAATGCACGAAGACGTGATTACATTTCTCATTTCATACTTCGATTGGTCTATTGCAGATCTGAAGAGCTTAAGCGGTATATATGGCTTTTGATTTTTAATACTCATTGTGATATTTCGATTATGGTTCTTCCGTAGGTGGTTTATTTCACGTGAGATGGAACTATTCAAATATAAGTTTGCAGCATTAACTTCATCAGAAATGAAACAGTTTCTTGATCTAAATAAACTACAATATTCGCCGCTCAGTGAAAGCGAAAAGGACGCCGTGAAGGATGGACTATATGAAAGTACAATTAGCCAGAATGTTGCAAGAATTGATCTACTCGACTTCTATAAGGTTCCATTCACACAAGTCTTTGATTTAATACGTTCACGTCGTTGTTTCATTAAAAATGGCTTTGCATACGTTAGCTCGAATGATTTCGTTTCCATAATTGCTGTAGTTCAATTAAATGAAATCGAACATGGATTAAGCTTGGCACAACGTTATTTACGTGAAATTGAAGCCGATGAAAGAATCTTTCATTTATTGAAAACCTTGCATACATCATACACTGGAAAGGATTATACGGTCAATGCAAGCGAAGGCGTTCCAATCGAATCACTGGATCAGTTGGCACAGAAATCATTTCCACTTTGTATGCGCGTCTGTCACGAGCATTTGCGAACAAATCATCATATTAAGCATTTCGGTCGTATGCAATATGGTTTATTCTTGAAAGGTATTGGAGTGTCATTGGAGGATGCCTTGCGTTTTTGGCGTGATGAATTCACCAAGAAAATCGATCAAGAAATATTTCGTAAAAAATATGAATATAATATTTATCACAATTATGGTAAAAAAGGTTCCATGGTCAATTATACACCTTATTCCTGTATGCGCATTATAACCGACAGTGGCGCAGAAATTTCGAGTGGATGTCCCTATAAAGCGTATGATTCGGTAACATTAAAAAATAAATTAACAGCGAACGGCCTCTCGGCTGCACATGTTCAGGAGGTAATGTCATTCGTGGACAAACGACATTATCAATTGGCCTGCTCAAAATACTTTCAAATTACGCACGCTACCCCAGTTGAGGTCGCTATAAATCATCCAAATCAGTACTTCGAGCAAAGCCAGGTTTTAATGGGTCATAGAGGTAACAAAACACAAGCAAAAGCTCGAATGGTGAAACGTACGGGAAATAACTTCTCCGCTGACACTATTATGAATGCAAACGATGATGACGATGCTCTGTGGAATATCGCCGAAACGGAAGAGACCGTCTACAAAAGTCAACTTGCAGAGAAGACTGCGTTTGACGATGATTTGGACCTTACCGAAATTGAGTGCTGATTTAAATTAGGAATTAAATGTAAATAAAAAATATACCTATATATCTCTCTATTATACAAAAAAGGTTTTTTTTTTTCGCGTGTACTTTATATTTTGTGTGGCGATCCAATATGGCTGACTTTTTTCAAAAATGGAAAGTGATGATTGGGACAGAAGAGGTGATGGAGAGAGAGATAGAGCTGGGAGAGGGTGAGTGGTAGGAGAGGTGATATGTGAGAAGGAGTAGTTGGATGAGAGGGAGAGAGCGTGAGAGTAAGATGAGAGCGTGAGAGAAGGTGAGAAAAGAGATGGGAGGTGAAGGGAGAGATATGAGAGAGGAAGGAGGGGAGAGAGGGTGATGTCGAAGCGATCGTGGGAGGGTTGGGGGTTGGTGAGCGAAGCGAACAGGGGGCGAAGCCCCCCTAGTAAAACAAAAAAAGAAAAAACAAAAAACAATTTCTTTTCCTAAATCTAAAAAAAAATTCTTTATTCAACAGCCTCTTGTTCATATATTTAAAAAGAAACTATACTTCTCGAAGGGCTTAAAGTATTATACTGACGAGTCATGAGCGAATGCATTTGATGCAGTTTTATACAAAAATGACGATGACCGTGTTATTTAAAAAAATTATATGAGAAACTTCTTTGCACATTTTACCAAATTTTTTTGGTAGTCAGCATGTAATGGGGGAATGCTTTCTATAAAAACTGTTTGTTCAAATGATTAGTAACGGTTTCGACGGTCGCGATCAAAGCGTCCGCCGCCGTCGCCGCCGCGTCTTCCTCCGTCACGTCCACCATCACGTCCACGGTTCCCGCGAAAACCGCCACCAATTTTATCAATCTCATTGGCTCGACGATCTTTCATGGCTTTGAAACGTTCGGCCATTTTATAAATATGATCAGGAATCTCCTGTTCTGCCTCGGTGAGAATATCAATAAGTGGCTGTGCCATAGCCCAATCTGAACGTGTCAGATAACTAATCGAAACACCATTTCGGCCAGCACGCCCTGTACGCCCAACTCGATGAACGTATTCTTCAATATTACGAGGGAAGTCAAAATTTATAACATGCCTGCAAAAAAAAAAAAAAAAACAGTTAAAGTTTGTTCTTCGATAGTTAGATTTGATGGAACTTACGTTATATCTTCAATATCGAGACCACGTGAAGCAACATCGGTGGCAATCAGAATTCTCACTTGTCCAGTTGTTATATCGCTTATAGCTTGTTCACGATCGGCCTATAAAAAAAAATATAGATGAACATCGCTTCCTACTTTTTATACCTTTTCCGAAGGAAAGGGTATATTAAGTTTGGCACGGAGTATGTAACATACCAAAGGAGTCGCGATAGATATAGACATATATATATATTCTTGATCAGGGTGACAAGAGGAATCGATCTAGCCATGTCTGTCTGTCTGTCTGTCTGTCGGTCACACTTTAGTTTTTCGTAATTTAACTCCTAAGCCATGAAAGATATCATATTGAAATTTGGCATGGACTTGAACCAGGTAAATGTCCGAAAAAACTGCATACAAATTTTTTTCGTAGTCCCTTCTTGGGTCGTGGGAAGTGGTTCAGAAGTTTCAAAAATCACGATTTTTAACGTTTTTCGTGAATAACTTTTTTACTATACATCCCAGCTTATTGAAATTTGGTGTGTGTATAGCTACTATGTAGACTTAAGCTTTCGCTGAAAAAAAATTGCGACATCGCTATATTTATGTTCATCATCCTACACATTAGAAAAAAACACTCTTATCTTAAATTTTGATTCTGCCATATCGTCGTAATACAATCGCGAAATTGATTTTGATTTTCCTTTTTGAATTGAGTATTTCGAACGCTAAACAAAATGTCCTTAAGGGTTAAAATTTGATCAGACCACCATTCGCGAAATTCGCAAAAATGTGATTTTCACTATTTTGAATTGAGTATTTCGGAGCTAGACAAAATGTCCTCTAACGGTTAAAATTTGAACATGCCCACCATTCGCAAAAAATTTGTACTTAAATATAATTTCGAGTTTGTGAAGCTAAATCGAAGCACAGATAATGTGTAGTTAGAACAACGAAAACGGCAGGAATTTTTGTTAAGGTAATGTTTCAACATATTTAAGGCTGAGGAAAAGGTATGTGTGCAATCGGCTTAGCCGATGTAAACTTCTTTACTTGTTTTTTATTAATTCATAAAACTTACTTGATCACGTGAGCCATGTATGCATTGGCATAATTCTCCTTCCAAAGTTAGATCGCTTGATAGATCATCAGCGCGTGTCTTTCTGCCACAAAATATAATTATCTTATCATCCTTTGACATGTTCTTAATGAATCTCTTAACCTGTTCAAATAACTCTTTTAATGGAAATTTTTTTTTTCAATAATTAATCCATGCCATATGCTTACCATTATGTACTTTTCATCATCTTCGACAATTTCGACGATTTGCTTTACTGTATGTGTAGCAGCCAAGTCCAGTGTTCCAACGCAAATCTGTATTGGATTATCCATGTAACTTTGAGCTAAACGGCGCACACCTGGTGGCCATGTAGCACTTGTCATGACAGTCTGTCGATCGGGTCTTATGTCTAAGAGAATTTTACGTATTTGCGGCTCAAAACCCATGTCCAGCATACGATCCGCTTCATCCAGTACCAGGTACGTTATTGTATTTACATCTATCACTTTCGCTTGTATGAGATCGTTCAAACGGCCGGGAGTGCAAATTATAATTTCAGCACCTTTTTGAACACTGTTTATCTGATCACGACGATCGCCGCCACCATAAACGCAAACCCTTTGAACATTTTAAAAATATTATGAAAATGACTGAGAAGAAACTTGTGTGTTTAAAAACTGCTTATTTCAGAAAATTGTACGGACATTTTTGGTGCGGGTATTTTGTGGGCAAAAAAAATGGAGCTGGCGTCTATGCGTCTCTCAGTCGACAAAATTAGATCAATTAAATTGGTGCAAGTCGAGCTAATAAGATTATATCTCTATATCACATTGCCGGAGTTATCTGATGTGCATAAAAAAAAAAATGATTTTTTGGGAAACCGAATTTAAAGTTTCGGAATGTATGTATTTATGTTCGAGTGGCTGCCACTTGGCTGTATATTGGCCCGTTGTGATACCACGAGGAGCGTTTCTTGTGTTTGAGTCAGTGTGTCTTTTTATTTTGCCAGTTCGAGTGGTTTTTTCCATACCTATACAACCCTATTCTGAAATAATTCTGAATGAATACTTCCCGGGAGTTTTTTCCCTAGAAATTATTCTTCGCGGAAAAAGGAAGTATTCTAAGCGTCCATAAAAGGAAGAATATGATAAGCTTTCCTTAAAAATTATTCTAATTTTGTTTTTTTCACATAAAGGAAAATTCTGAAACGAATCTTGAAAAAGTTAAATAGGAAGTTTTGTCATCCGCTTTGTCTTAAAAATAGTATTCGAAGCTTCTTGTTCTCTTAATTCCCTTACTTCAGCGCAGTTTAGAAAAAATTTTCTATCAATTGAAGTAAAAAATTTCTCAAAATTTAAGTCTTGGAGAAAAGTCTAAATATGGAAAGTTTTTTCATCCCATTTTGATTCTGTGATATAAAAGCAGATAAGTCCGGTCAATATTTGGTGACGTCGCAAACACAGTACTTCATGATGATTCGATACAGTTTCTTATGGGCAAGGTTTTTTGGTTTTTATGTTCTTAGTTACAAAGCTATACTTACGCCTTCATTCCACGGAAGTTATACTTATTGGTTTCTTTCTCGATCTGTAAGGCCAATTCACGTGTTGGCGCCATGATCAACACGTTCGGACCATTACGTTCGGATCGAGGAATCGTTTGATATTCAGTGTGTATCATAGCTGGAAGCAGGAAAGCCAATGTCTTGCCAGTTCCAGTTTGTGCAATACCAATGAGATCTTCGCCTTTTAGCAATACCGGCCAAGCTTGTGCTTGTATTGGCGATGGTTGAGCGAAGCCCTGCTTCTTGATTTCATCCAAAAGGTCAGGATATGCCTCGAAACAGTGCTCGAATTTCCACACGGGATTGGGAATATCATCAGCAATTTCGTGATTCTCATCATCTTTGAACACACGTGAGGCAGTAGTATTGTTGTTCTCCAAACGTATTCTGTCCGCTTGCTCTTTTGTTAGATTAGTAACCTCAGGATGCTCATTGTAGAAATTTTTTGTCAAATGGGGACAATTTGCCCAACGTTTGGCACGTTCGATTTCCTATAAAATAAAGATAATGGTAATCTTTTCATAAATAATTCTAAAAAAGAAAAAAAAAAACTATGCTTACAGAAATCTTATTGGCAGCATCCCAATCAATCGCATAAACTTCATCAGTCCCATTGTCTTGAGATTGCGATGGTGGATGATTATAGAAATCATTTTTCGATGGTGGATTATAGAAATCATTTTGCTCTGCTGGCTTTTGCTCATCATAGTTATTGAAATTATTCTGGCTATTGTAACCATTGCGATAGCTTTGATCTTTGTTTCCCCTTCCACGATTACTGCGTTGTTGAAACGAATTGCCGCCTTCTTGGTTTCGGTCTATTTGACTCTTAATGTAATCCAAAGCATTTTTTACATCATCTTCGTTATTTCCGGATATTTTCACGGTATTGTTTTGTCTATCAATATCAAGATGAACATGATAATCCTGTTGCGATTTCTTAATATTTGCTCCGCCACGACCAATTATCTTGCCAATATCGCTCGAATTAATTTCGAGAACTTCTTCGAAATCGCCACGTCTGTTATTGCGGCTGTTGTTGTCGGAACCACGTTTTTGTTCATAATTCGAGTGCGAATATTCCGTTATAGTTGGTTGACTAACGGCCGGATATCGCGTGGGCTCATCAGGCTCATCCCAATTCTCCTCGTACTCACTCATGCTTTGTTGGTTAAGCTTCTAATGAGATGGATGCAATCGTTCAATCGATTGCAATTAAATGTTTCGCAATTTACGAAAAACGACAAGTTCAGCTATTTTTTCTTAAGGATGTAATGTGCAGTTCAGCGATGGCAAACAATTGAGAGTATCGATGCATTAATCTGTTATCGTTATCGAAGTTTTTGATGGTTATTACGCCCGACCGAAGCTTCGGCTTCGGTTTGCCGAACATTCGGCCTAAAAATTATTTTCAGTTTCGGGAAAAAAAGGCCGATTATTTAGCCGAATATAATTTTTTTCTAAAATAGCGCCTATACATGTGCGACAGTTGTAAAAAATTTTTGATTTTTCTTTTGGGAACGTTCAAGTATTACGTAAAGCAATAAGGTGTGTCGGCGGGGGCAGGGGGGGAATTGTATTGTAAAACGTTACGGTGCCATACTGGCCTGTGCAAAAAAAAAAAAAAAACGATAATTCGCGTTACATCGTTAAAGTTGTTAAAAATCGAAATCAATGTTCGCAAATATCGATTGTTTTCCAGCTCTAATTACAACGACAATGGCTGCCACCTATATATAACCATGCCGATTTTTAATGTAACGGAAATATCTCGTCAATAGAAAGAGGTGCTTAATTTTGGTTTTTTTTTTTTTAATAAAAGATGGGCAAATCCATGCGCAAGCGACGCTGCTCTCGTCCACCTTAAAGTTTGCAATATGAAAGTAATGTGATAATTAAGATTTAAGTACATACTGTAGAGTACGGATAAATGAAACACGTTTATTTGCTCGAATTCTTGTGCATTATGCGTTCTTTGCATTAATTCGTGCATGTTTTCATGGAATCATAAAAAGGCTTCAAAGTCACTTGCACTTATGAGGTTTTTGCATTTATTCGTGAAATGACATTTATCCGTAGATTCACTGTACTTGAATGAAAGCGCAGCTTATCGAAAATATAGGAATAGAATTGTAATTTAATTAAGTTAATGTCTTGTTTTTCAGATCAACTATGCAATCAATTCCTCGATTTCGATCGAAAATAGGTACCTAATGTTACAATGAATCATGGGCTTGAAAAAATAAGATATCAGCCCTATTCTAAATGAATATTCCCGGCGGTTACTCCAATTAGATAAATTTTGAGTTGTGACACTATTGAAGCACCTCTGCGATATGAAAATGTATGTACCTCTGTTATATTCCTTTGCAATATTCAAGCCAAATAAATGGCCAAAGCAATGCTGACCTCCAATTTTTGTATTTCCCCTTGAAAAACAATGAATCGAACAGGTGCAATCGCTTTTCCGACACTGTCCACAAGAAAATGAAGCGGATGTTTTTTGTCTGGACACAAGAGCACCAGATGCGGTCATTACATTGGGACTTTATTTCTTGGAGAGCGGATGCCAGCATGAACAACGAATTGTTCCGTATTTGCTACGATTGGCGAAATGCCTACCGAAGGCCGTATGGGTCGATGATTCGAAATGGAGTAAAATTGATCGTATGGGAGAAGATTTGGAATATGTATTGCTAAATTTTATATAATGCCCTTGAGGTTTGTACCCCAGAAATATTTCTCCGCGGAAAAAGGAAGGTTATTAAGCGTCAATAAAAGAAAAAAATGTGATGACCTTTTCTTAAAAAGTAGTGTCCGACCGAAGGTGGATTTTTAGCCGATTTTTTGGCTCTTTTCAACACGGTCTTGGGTACTCACCACAATCTTGGGTACCCACGAAAATGAGTATTTTTCACTTAGGTACTCACCAAAAGTATTTCTCTCCCGCTCATTTTTTGCCTGTCGAGTAACATCTCTTTCTAATTGGCGCGAAACGTCTCGCCCAAAATCTATGAGAGTGACATATATACAGTGCCGTAGCAACCATAGGGGCAAGAGGGGGATTAGGGCGCATTTTTGTTTTTGCCCATGAATAAAATTGAAAAAATAATTTTTCCCCCCCCACGCAAATTGGAAAAATATTTTCCCCCTCACGCAAAACATAATTGCTACGGCACTGCATATATAGTAATATATGATATTCACTTTCCTATTGTGCAAAGAATGGAAGCATTTTTTTTTTTCAAATCCGCGGAATATTTAGAATCGGGCTAATAGTCTTTTCTGAAACATCGCCTGTAAGTATGCTACCTTTAGAGTCTCCACATTAATAGCTTTTGACAAGCTGTTTTTTCACGTTCGCGTCTTAAGTCTTTGTTCTATTTCTTTCGCAAAGAGTGCTGACCTCCATACATTTTTTGAGAAATCATAGAAGGAGTTTCCCTAGAGCAATGAATTTGCATCACCTTTGCATCACCTACACTAATTTTAAGACCTTGTCTTCCTGTGTAGGATTCAACATTTCAAATAAATAAATAAATAAATAAATATAAACTTTTTATATTTTTCGGCAAACACTTAAATTCTTTTATTTTCAAATATGTTTTTCGCTGCTCTCATTCAAATTTCAGCGAGATAACTGTTTCTTTCTTTCAAAACGAGGTCCAAAATTCATAAAACTTTAACTTATCGCTCTAAGTGTTTACAAGATAAACTATATTAGTTGGGATTTGTTGTTGTGTGTTGTGTGTGTGTGTGTGTGTTTGTGTAGTTGATTTATATAAATAATTTACAGTCTTATAAACTAAAGTCGCTTAAATTAGAGTTTTTTCTTATTGTTGTTGTTGTTTTTGTTGTAGTTTTTTCTATACGTGTATATTTGGTACATGGCCATGCACATTTAGCCACGAAATACGAAATTCACTGTTGTGATGTACAGTTTTCTTAAATTTTTTTCTTTCCTTTTTTGTTTTTGGATGAAAGGACCAAAGGGAAAGAAATAAAGTAAATAAAATAGATTTGGCATAAAACGTACGTAGACTGAACGTGCAATTCGAAGGTTTTTCTTGTTCTTTTTACTTTTTACTCTTTTTTTTTTTTTTTTTTTTTTTTTTTTTTTTTTTGAAACGAAAAGTCTTAAAAGAATAGCGAAGAGAAAATTGAAAAATCAATTCAAATTAAAACTAATTAGCAACGCATTAGAACACTTAAGAACTATGATCATTAATTAAGTAGATGAAAGCAGGCTTGATGGATCTGGGCCGCGTAGAGATCAAATACATTGTTACCTTTGCTCTATTGTGTGGCCACCATCATCATCATCATGATCATCATCATCAAAACAAGCTTATCGAAGAAACTATAAAGCAGCAAAGCGATTTCAAGCTAAACGACGATTTTACAAAAAACGAAAAGGATCTTTCACTTTCCTTTTTCCGCGATTCGATTTGTTTTTAAAAGCAATCAAGAAAGTTCATGACATTTGTTTTGTTATGTTTTTTAATGAAACCGATTGGGTTGCTATAAAATGTCGTTGTTTAATTGTTGGTTGCTTAAAATCTTCAATTCACAGCATTTTGTATATGCAATGTTGTTCTCAGTTATTTATTCTCATAACATATCTTACGACTACTAATCTACTTAACTAATCACTAGTTGATGACAAAGCCATTAGATTATTGTTCTGTTGTTCTAACCTATGCTGTTCCAATGTTTTTGATGCGATTGATGTTGTTGTGTGTGTTGTTGCTGTCGCTGATGGCGGTGGTGGTGCTGTGCTGGTGAAAATAGCGCTGGTGAGTTGGGTTCGCACATCGGTGTCGTTGGTGCGTCTCTATTAATTGGACTAAGATTGGTCGCATTGTGTATTGATATGCAGGATAAAGATTTTGGAATCGGTGCAAATGTTGATTGCAGGTTAAGCCTCAGTTTCGCTGGTGAATTGCGTTTAAAGCGTCCAGGGCGTGTTGTGCTAAGAAACCCCGATGTTGTTGACGCCGATGCCGACGTCGACGCTAATGATGATGATGACGATAATGATGTAGACGCTGCTGCTGCTGCTGAACTCGTTGATGAAAATGCCGACGAGCAAGAATTTGGTGAAGTTGGTGTACTGCATGTTGACGATGATGAATTAGCCGCAACATTAACATTCGATGTGCATGGTATTTCATCTTCAGGTGTTACCGGTGGCGATGTTAAACGTGATGAGCATGAGCTATTGCTACTACTCGCATGAATATCATCATCGACCAACAAAGTCATATCATCATCTTCATTCATATATTCATCGGTTGTTGTCGTTGATATTTGCATTCGACCGCCTAATCCACCACGACCATCAATGTCATCATAACCATCATCATCGTTATGGTTCTCATGAATATGACGATCATCCTCATCATCATCATCATCATATATCATCATCATTGTGACTAGTTGTTATTAGCAATGGAGTATTGCTGCTATTTGTTAAAGGTATTGGCGCTACCGGTGATAATGGCGCTAGAGCACCGCTTAACCGTAAACTCTGTTCCAATTCTAATAGTTGACCCATAAAATTCAAATTCGGCGATATGATAGGCCTTGCGAGCTTAACGAGCTTATAAGCTTCAAGCAACGATAGGGATTTGTAGCGCATAACATAGGCGATCGCTATCGTCGCACTGCGGGATATACCAGCATGACAGTGCAAGAGCACTCGCGAGCCGGTCTTCCGTGCGTCCTCTGAAAGATAGAGAGAAAAAGAGAAAATTATTATTTTTATTGTTAATTGTAAGAAAGAAAGAAAAAACTAAAGTATCTTATGGATTTATGTATTTATTAATTTCAAGATATTTTATGGTAACCAAACACGGGTTGTTGTTCATGTTGTTGTTATTGTTTTTGTTGTTACTCAAAGCAGCCTCAAAAGTCATTAAGAACGTCATTCCTTTTTATAAACAAAGACCTTCTCCACCTCTCAATTTCGTCTCTACTCACAGTTCACTATAATTGCATGCGCGTTGATAATTATCACCCCACACTCTCTGCCGCACACAACCCCCCCAATATAATTTTTGTATACTTGTTGATTGGTTTTTATTTATTTTTTTTATTTTATTTATTTTATTTGCGTTTCTTTTCATGACTTTGCTAGCCCTCTTGTCGTTCGAGTTGTCAACGTCGATATCTCATCGATGATGGCGATGACTCATAACCAATCGAAGCGATAACTACGCACGTATGTTTTTTGTGTATTTATGTGAGTTCGTGTATTTGCCCACTCGTTGAGGGACGGACATGAGTGCGTATTTTGCGCGCGAGAGAGAGAGAAAACGCAATAGCGCCGAAACGAGTAAAATGGTAAGTAATATTAGATGATATCCATTTGGAGGCAAATTAATATTTAATTAAACTCGAACAGGCGCACGATTTTTTTAAATTCTTTTTTTTTTCTTCTTGTCTTTTGAAAGGGTGGGTTCTTCTACATACATACATAAGTACATGTACAACGAGGATGGGATTCAATACATATTTTAATACATAGTAAGTAAAAGTAAAGTTGTTCCAAAACGTTTGGAGTCCAAATTTGATACGTTTGGGTGGAATGGACTCAACTAAATATGGAGAAATGCCGACAAAGACATGTAAGTACCTAAGTATGAGAAACATTTTATTGCTACGGATGAGACATCCCGGAGGAAATATAGTGGTTTGGGGTTGTATGGTAGACGCTGAATTCGGAAAATTTGGACCAGAAGATAGACCAATGGATGGATGTAATTTGACATCACAATTTTACTCAAATTGGGACTGAGAACTAAAAAGTTCTGGTTTCAGCAAGATATGATCTCAAACATATACATACATACATCTCGTAAGCCGGCCGTAAATGGCTTTTGTATAACCTCCCGAAACCATTGCTATATGCACTGCGTCAAGTGCTATATTTTTGCAATCCTAACTAGCATACTTGGAGTATACTTGGAGTTTACTTGGAAAAAGGATTCGAAATCATCATTATGATGGCATCAAGGACTAAGTGGACAAAACTAAAACCCAAAAGAATACTGGTGATTTGGTCAAAAGCATCAAAAGACCTCTGAAGGTCCTTATGGAAAGCCAAAAGGACTCCCCACAAAATTATAGTTTCGCTGTTGGAACCCGTTGTTTACTATGAAAAAACGGCTGCAAATTTACGTAAGCTTTTTTTGACATGAATTCGTGTCATTTCTTGTTCTTTGCTCGAAGGTTTCTTTAATTACGGTATTTTTGAAGACTTCATTTTTGGATCTTTAATGAAAACCCCTCGTTTTTGTTTTCCCCTCAGTACGAAGTTGACATTTTCAAAAATTTTGACACTCATTCAAAATGCTGTCAAATTTTTCGTTCAAGAAATCGAAAAATATGAATTTTTTTTTTTAGTCGTATGCAGTTTTTGGGGGTGTTAGCCTTGCACTGTTAATTAACATTTGAATTTTTGGAGAAATTTAATGGTAATCGACATTGAAAATTTTGAAAACCGATGTCAACACGATCCAACGATTTGTTTTGTTAAGAAGTTCAAGGTGTACGTAAACTTTTTCGACTGACTGTATGTACGTTTCGAGAGATACTTCACATCATACAATTTACTGCAGCTGTACATTTTCTAAAATCGCGAATGGATAATCAATTTGAACAAGTGTTTTCTTAAATTAAAATTTAAGTTCCATTCTTCTAAAATTTCGTTCCTCTTGTCTATTGTAGTGAAAAGAATTGGTATACCATACACATATCTCGACAAACAGATAAAGTATTAATACATACATACATATGTATATGCTATATTTGTGGACTGTATTATTTATTTACCATTGATATTCGACGTGCGACGACAGCTTCAATAGCTTTTCGTTCGCATGCATTGGAAATTATATTTTTTTAATTTAGAGATATTTCTTTTGATAAATTCATTTTTTATTGATTTGCAATTGGCGCAATCAATTCGAGAATTGATGAAAAAAAAAGAAAGTTAAAAAAAAATCGATTTGAGATAATTGCTTGAAGAGCAAAATTCGAACTGTCCGCACCAATGAAACTTAGAAAATTGTAAGGAATTTTTCAGTTTCAAGATATGTATATAAATTTACTTTATAAGAAAAAATAAAATTCAATTATGCTAATATGGCAATCTGGCAGCATTGCTGCCCATCAAAGTCGTCAATTGTGAGCACGTTCGATCGTAAAAACGCCCGATAAAATCCAAATGCTGTTGGAATGTCTTGATCAATCGGAACATCTGATCTTCTTTTGGCATTTTATTGATTTATATATATGTAGGTACCTGGTTATTATCTTTGATTTGAATAATTTTTAAACAGATGTTTAGAATAGCAATGTTGCCACCCTTTTCATGGGCACTGTCCCGTTTTCTTTAGAAAAAATACCAAGAAACTTCAGTATCCATACAGCTAAAACAAGATAATTTTGGATGGAATTATTTTAAAAGGGATTTGAGAAGTTGTCGTGAATAGCCACATTTTTGTAACTATGGCCCGTAGTCTATTAAAGTAGTGGGTTTGGGAAACCTAGTCTCTGCATCCTGCAAGGCTTATTTTGACTACTAAAGTCTATGAAAGTAATAAGTATGACTGTTGTCAGAATTATATAGCATTATTCCTAAATTATTCCTCATCCAAGGGCCACGACGTAGAAGTAACTAGTTCAAGTAATAGTGATATTGTTATTTGGAAGTGTAGGATTCATTGTATTAAATAAAGGATTAAACCCTATTTGTTGGTGTTCTTTATTTAAAGGAAAAACAGGGACTATTATACGCTCGACATTGTCTGAGCGCTTGGTACCCTACGTTGGAATATAGTGACATTTGTGCGCTCGACTCAGTCTGAGCGCTGTGCCCACTGTATAACACAACAGACTCCTATATTTTCTGTAGGTAAAAGGTTATAAAAAAAATTCCTTTTAAAAATTTCATTCATTTTTATTGTTAAAATCAAATTAAAAAAATATTCCTAGAAATTGAAAAAATCTGGCAGCTCTGATAGGTGTTAAACTCCCAATTAAAATACCCTTTTTTTCGGAAATCATAGTAAGGTCTCACGAGGCCATTTAGTGTCACTGATTCGACTTCGTGGACTTATAATGTAGAAGCTTTAACGAACAACCCATATCTCGGAAGTTTAGTGGACCTTCATGAATCATGAACGAAGCCCTCTTAAAAGGTTCCACATATTCCGCACGATACTGTCGAAATGAGGAATCCTTATCAGAAAAGCCCCATAACGTTCTTACAATGTGGGTCAGAGACTATCAAAAAGTGGGTAGCTTAAGGTTCATCGCTTTATCAACGATGATTACTCATCGAGCAACTTAGTATTTCCAATAGTGCGTATTGAGGGTATGTCTGAAAATTTCATAAAATGTCAAATCGCATTTATTTATGAACTGAAGCAATTACAAAATTCAACTCGAAGTACTTAAAACTTTTGATTATTACAAAATATGCTTCACGAAATTCTGATGACACATACAGAGTATGGAACTATGTATGTATAGTATGGAGAACAAAGATCGTTGTATATGCATGTATGAATTTTTTTTTTTTTTTTAATTTTTTTCTAGTCCTTATATTATGAAATTGAATTGACTTTAATCTTTCCGATAGTAATGAGTCATGGATACGGATTCATTGATTCATTTTGCGGCTAATTGTTTTACCTTTAATGCGACATACATATATGTATGCATGCGCAGTTGCCATAGAATATTGAATATGATTTCCCGGAATGAGTCCGTCGACTGACTAATATGCGAAAATGTTTCCTGAGTAGTTTTTTTTTTGTTCATTATCTTTTTTTTTTTTCTACTCCAATCAGAGGAATATTGAACGAATTGAAAACTTATCAAAAAGCGATAAAATATAAATGCCAAATAGAATTTCAAATCACCAATCAAACTGAGAGTGTGCTGAAATAAAGCGAGATCAATTGATAAGTCTTCAAGGACTTGAGAAAAACAAAAAACAAAAAATTAAAGCCGTCAAAAAAAACTGTCTAATTAAATTATGTTAGATAACACATTTGTTAGATCTTTAAGCACTGAACGGCCCTCTGATTCCAGAGCACTTTTTCTATGGAAGCATGTAGTATTTTGAGGATACATCTATCCTAGATGTAAGTTATACATATGTATATACATATACAGGGTGTTCCGTTTGTGAAGGTCAACCGGTCGGGAGCTGATAGAGGGGGTCAGAACTAACCAAAAATCGTATGGCAGGGGGGGGGGCTCCAAAATTGCACCCCTGAGGAGTTATAAGGCAAAGAAAGAAAATTTGCAGTTGTTTCAGAAAAAAAAATTTTTCACGCCTCAACGTTTGAATCCAAGATACAAATTTTAATGCAGTTCGACAAAGAATTGTCAGACCTTTCTAGGCGTATAAAATAGTCTTATACTTTATTGCAGCTTCAAGGCTATTTGAGCCTTCAAAGTCAAACATTTTAAAATTTTTTAAACATTTTTTGACTTTGAGAGCCATTTTGGTATGAAAAAGGTCCTTTTAACACACAAATTTTTTATTTTATTCAAAATGCTGGATCGATTTCCTTTAATTTGGTACCCCATATGTCTAATAAATTTTTTGAAACTAAGATGAGAAAATTAAATATCCACTTAATTAAGTAGTTTTACTGTATCAAATCTAATAAGTTCGACTTCATTGATAGCAAACGGATAGATGTTCATTTAGATATTTAATTTTCTCATCTTATTTTCAAAAAATATTATGTTTTTTAGTGTCCATAACCCGACAAAACTCTTCCCCTTCCTCAATTCGTAGGCTGATTTAATATAAAAGTTGCATATTTCTCTGACTTTTGAACGGCCTTTTTGCGAAAAGTTAGAATAACTGTGAAATCTGTTGTATAAGCCCCCAGTTCATATGTTCACACCCCACAAGGTGTTCACTTTATCCGTTGTTCACCGTATTTTTGAAGCCTTAATAAGACTATTTAAGTCTTAATTACAATAAGGCAATGACAGTTTCGAAATTTTAGAAACACATTTTTTTTTATCAATTATTTACCCTCTAATTCCTGGCTCGGTCTCTAGACGGACTTTTTTCGAACAAATTTCAAAAAAAAAAAAAAAAAAAATACAAATAACAATAATTTCAGATTCATGTTTTTCTACCTAAAATTATTCATATCTGAACTTTTCATTGAAAAAAAAAAAAAAAAATTGTGGCATTAGAGGGTTAATGCTTCACGCAGTAAAAGTAGAAAAAAAAAACATCCTGAAAAAAGCAAAAACATTTAATGATTTTCGCTCAAATCATTAAACAAACAATCCATGAAAGAATTCAAATTCATAACGTTTAAAAGAAGCAAGAAAAAATCCCCAAACGAATCAGGGTTCGCCTCGGGCTTGGTCAAAGGCCTCAAAAGGAAAACTGAATTTAAAAGAAAAAAAAAAATCGATTCTTTCACATTAAGACTTCATCGGCTAGAAAAATCATTCATATAACAAAGCTTTAGCCATAAATCACTGTTATATGTATATCCCACACCCTGAGGGCCTTACAGAATGACAAAAAAATATATACCTATATAAAAAAAAAATAAAAAACATTAAAGGCTACAAGTAAAGCCAGAAAAAACAATAACTCCACGTCGATGAGTCATGATTTCGTTTTTGCGAAAATACTCAAATTGCGTTACAGAGAACGAAGTAAATTGTTTATTAATATTTCTTTTCCTTTTATTTATTTTTTTGTTCTTTGATTGTTGTTTTTTGTTTTTTCTTCTTTTGTTTTGTTTGAGCGTCGATTTCTTTTCGCAGCAATTTCAATTCACGATGAAGAAATACACAAAAACGTGACTATTTGTAAGCATTGAAACTATGGTCATCATCATCATCACCACCAGTCGAAGGAAAGAACCAATTAAGTGCATATTGAGCGTTTCTGAATAGGTAGTCAGAATGCGTTTTCCAATATCCAAAGAAAATGAGCCAAGTCAGCAGAAAATCTACACAAAGTACAAGGCACATGTACAAGAGAAAAGAAAAGAAAAGAAAAAAAAAAAGCTCGCATAGGCTAAGCCACCAAATCACTGACTAAGAATGCCGGCAAAGCATCATTCGTTTGGGGAAACCTATTATACTAAATAAAGAATAGAGGAGAAAAGAAGAAACACTATAACATGGCATAAATAAACTAATAGCAAAAAGGCATATTAAAATGTTAATAAACATTATCGTGAGACTCGCCGAGAGGAGAGAGAGAGAGAGACAGAGTGATAGAGGGAGGGATCACTGGCCGAAAGCTTGGAAAGAAATCAATCATTATGAATTGATGATTAAACACGACTTTGCATGAGCAATACTTTTGGGAATGTCTATTTCGCATTATCGTTGCGAAATATATTGCCGGATTTTTGTAATTTTATTTTATTTTTTTTATTCATTTGTTTGTTGTTTTTTTTTTTTAAATGTTTTCTTCGAATTATTAATGAGTGGATTAAGAGAATAAGGAATTACAATGAAAAGAAAAGAGTACTTTTCCGCCATTAAAACTGTTTCTTGAGGTCAAAGTTATTAAGATTCAAAATAAATGAATATTCTCTCTACAAACATAAAAGGAACTATAAAGCTCAGCTTGCTGAATCATCGTTCGGTTTTAAGATGAGACATGGGAGCGATCATTTATGGTATAAGATATTCAAAAAGGGTTGTAACAACTGTTAAATGGATTTATTTAAGTGACTTATTTTAATTACACTAGAATTCTCATTAAAATGGAGAATAAAATTGAAAGGACCAGCTCTAAATGCTCTAATATATAATGCTATAATATCACTACATCGCCACTACATCGAGGTTATCAACGTACAGCATAAAAGGAGGCAGTATTACCCCAGCGGGAAATTATCTCCTGCATGACAAAGTCACCAATGATGTCATCGATGACATATAGGTGACATTGTCATGCATGACATCTTGGAGGACATGTCATCGTGGAGGGATGCTGTTCATGTGCTTGACTCTCATTGGCTACTGAAATTTAAATAAGGTTTTAGCGTCAGTTCAGCGTTAGCATCAAGTGGCGTAGATGATGAGTGCTCGACTCACAATCCGAAGACCGCGGGTTCGATCCCTGGCAGAGGCGAACAAAAATTGTTAAAAATAGATTTTTTAAAATGTTCGAAACATTTAAAGAGAGGGCAACAAAGAAGAGAGTTATCAAACTGGTTTCTATAAATTGACATTTAGAGAGAAAAGACCAGTGACATTTTCTTATCTTCCGGTGATAATGTCACCGCTGAAGTCCCTGTCAGCTCCTGTGTAAATGTCATACAAAGTGTCACCGAAAATAGCATGCATTCCGGCTCCGAAGTCACTAAGACATCATCGGGGATGTCCGCGGGACATTTCCCGCTGGGACGTGTCAAAGATAGTTGAGCGGAAAATCCTGTAGAATTTTTGGGAAAAAGGGATAAATTTCTTGGCGCGAGCTGACATTTCTCCTTACATTAAAAATATTTTTTTAAATTTTTTTGTTATTTATATTTTTATTTGGCCCTTTTCATTTAATTACTTTATATTTCTAGGTATATATTTTCTTCGAGATTAGGGTCCAAAATTTTTTTTAATTAAAAAAAAATTATTCAATTAAAATTTTTATTTTTGTTTTATTCTTTTTATAAAATTTTTAAAATTTGTTATTTTTTACATTTATTTATTTTTTAATTTTTTGAAAGAAACATCTTAATTGATTATATTATAAAAATTTTTATTTCTTATTTAAATTTAATAATTTCATATATTAATTCGTTAAGTATTGTTTTTAAGAATATTTGTTTTAGGATTTTTTATGCCATACTTGATTAATCAATCTTTGAATTGATATTAAAACGACTTTGCATGACAATCTTTTGGAATTCTATTTCGATTATAACGCTGCGAATTCAAGAGACCCAAAGACTTCTTTGGAAGTTCTTATTCTCAGTCATTTTTTTGTATTCATTGGCTTGTTGTTTTTTTAAATGTTTTGCTTGAATTATTCATGAGCCCTGGATTAAGAGATACTAAAAAATTACAATGAAAAGAAAAGAGATATCTGTTTCCGCCTTAAAATTCTTCTCTTGAGTCAAAGTTATCAAGATCTAAAATAAATGAATATTCTCTCTACAACATAAGAACTATACAGTCTCAGCATGCTGAACACTTCGTTTAAGTATGAGACATCGGAGCGACATTTATTGTCTAAGATTCAAAAGAGGAGGTTGAACAACATTTAACATGGATTATTTAAGGACATTTGAACAGCGAGAATCACATTAAAATGAATCAATATTGAGACCGCTCTAATGTTAGGTAGAATTATAATTCACTACTCGACTACAGGGAGTTATCAACGACAGATAAAAGAGGCAGTATGACCCAGAAATACAAGATATGTGAACATCTTGAGCATGTCATGACTTCTTGGAGACATTCCAGTGAGGATTCTGTTTCATTTCTTGACTTCATTGGCTCTGAAATTTAAATAAGTTTTACTCGAATTCAGTTAGATGATATTTGGAACTAGAATGATGCGACACAATCCGAAGACGCGTTTGATCTACAGATGCGAACAAATATAGTTAAAAATAATTTTTAAAAATGTTCACTTCAAAGAAAGGAAAGAAGAGAGTTATAAACTGGTTTTAAAAATCATGAAAGAGAAATTTAAAGAAGTGACATTTATGATCTTCGTGATATGATCACCGCTGAATCCAAACTGCAGCATTCTGTAAATGTCATTAAAGTGTCTATCGAAAATAGCTATGCATTCTGCTCGATCACTAAGACATCACGGTGTCCACGGTGACATGATGCGCTGACGTGTCAAAGATAGTTGAGCGGAAAATCCTGTAGAATTTTTGGGAAAAGGATAAATTTCCTGGCGCGAGCTGACATTCTCCTTACATTAAAAATTTTTAATATTTTTTGTTATTTATTTTTTATTTGGCCCTTTTCATTTAATTACTTTATATTCAGGTATATATATTCTTCGAGATTAGGGTCCAAAATTTTTTTTAATTAAAAAAAATTATTTAATTAAAATTTTTATTTTTGTTTTATTCTTTATAAATTTTTAAATTTTTATTTTTACATTTAGTTATTTTTAAAAATTTTTTCATCTTAATTATTTTATTTTAAATTTTTATTTATATTTTTTATTTTTTCATATTTAATTTTTTTAAAAATTTTTTTAAATATTTTATTAATTTTTTATATATTTATAATTTTTTTTAAATCTTTTTAATTTTTTTAAAAACTGCAATTCAAGAGACCCAAAAGACTTCTTTAGGAAGTTCCTAAGTTCTCCAGCATTTTTGTTCTCAGGGCGTGAGAAATTTTTAGTTGCATTTTCATGACCCTCAAAGGATCCTCAAAAAAAAAAAAAAAAAAATTATCTGGTTTACTTGAGATTCTTCTCTTGGAGAGTTGGTCAAGACCCTAAAGCTTTTGTTTTCTTTTTATATACAGTCCACATGTCGAAACAAGTATGAGCTCCCCGAAATTTATTGTTCTCATAGGATTAACAGCAGGAGGTGACGACGATCATTTAACGGGATAAATGGGCATTTCGACAGGGAGGAGACACTTTATTCCATATGAGAGTCTAATTTAGGGAGATTTTGCACTCCGACAAGGGTACTTTCGACAGACAAACTATGATCCCTAAAAATAAAGAATGGAACTCCATCTTGAGCTTTCATCATTCAACTTCCAACAGTTCGTTTCCATTTTTGGATAAGGCGAAAGAAATGCAATCAACAATGAATTCAGTAAAATGATATTTTGGAACAAGAAGATGGAAACAAAAATTAATAAATTAAGATGAAAAATAATATACCAAAAATATCATTTCCAAAGAAGTTCCGTTTAGAAAAAAGAAAGAAAAAAAAAGGAAAAAAATTCATGAAAGAGAAATTTAAAAATAATTTGATGATCTCAAGACACCCTGCACACCAAACGCACATTTCTGCTTTCTTCAATTCTTCTGCTTCTTCTTCATCTCGCTGTCTTCCACTGCTGCTGATATGCTACTCGTCAGAATTTATGCGGTATGCGTGAATCTCATTCAAAAGATTAAGATTCTTTGCATGGTCACTCCAAATATAGAAAGGCGTCACATCGACTGTGTGTGAACGCAGTGATCTCTGATGTCTGCTCGCTAATTGTGCGAGAATTTTACAACGCAAAGAATGGAAGGGCAGCGAAAAGCGAAAAGGCAAAAGGGATGAGAAGGGAAGAGAAGGGTAGAGAAAGGAAGCACGCACGCCTCGGCATCGTTGATGATTAAGAAAATTCAATTTCATCGGACACGTCATTTGTAATAAATGCACAAAAAGCAAAAAAAAAAAATAAATAAAAATAATAAGAATTAAGAAAACAAAGAGTAGCACTTCTGGCGACACGTCTAGAGCGCCCAAATCGGAGCAATCGAAATGCCCGAATCATGGCGACAACTGATAGAAGCAATGATGCACTACGAAGGCGATGATGCACAATGAAGACGATGATGCAACCGCCGCACGACGACACCTTCACACGACAATGGAACAAACGCACTTCTGTCTTAATGAGAAATACTCATGACTCTTCACAGCGCGAATGAATCAATTACACCCTTATGGCGATGGCGATGGCAATGGCGGTGGCGGCGGTGGTGACTGCCGCACTGTCGGCTGCATCAAATGGCGACACATCAATGAGTAAGTGTAACTCAAGTCATGACTAAAAATCTAACTCAAAATGGAACAATGCATCATGCGCTTTTATGTATTTACGAGCGAGTCGTGATTACCAGAATCCAAATCCAAATTCGAATCTCAAATTCAAATTTAAATCCCAAATTTTTATTCTTCCCAGAGGGCCAAAAATTTGGCGCCATTTAAGAGTTCAAAAAAAAAAAAAAAAAAATTCCAACAATGGCAACAATGCTACCCAATTAGTGAGTCACTGAAAGGAGTAGACCGAAATTCCTAGTTTTTGTCCCTGTTATCTTTAACACTTTAACTGCTACGCAGTCACAACTTTTTGGCATTCATCGGAAAGCAATTTAAGTGTCTAACGACTTTAAATAGTAAATAATAATAATGAAGGAAAAAGGAGCAAATGGTAAGCGTGATAAAAAAAAAAAAAAATAAAATACAGTTGCGGTATGACAAAGTCCAAAAAATCGAAATAAATTCATACAAATCATTGGCTCCGACGGTTAAGACGGCGACGACGACGACTCATCGAGCATATCGGCCGCTACCGTATGGAGTCATCGCTGAGGGACGTGTAACAGGATGACGATCGTGACGATGATAAGTGTTGCTAACAGACGGATCAAGCCCGTTCCAGCCCGGCCCGGCCGGTTGGTTGGACGCGACGGTCATACATATTCATTGAAAAAGTAAACAGAGAATGAAATGCTAAAAATGAGCACTGAGAACACGCATGATTCATGCGGTATGAATGACAGCCAAGTCATTGCGCCCGGAGACTGGGTATATAGAAAAGGCTGCGCTGCTGAACATGCGCACTGCCATTAATCGCTGTTGTCTTTTGTTTTTATTTATTTCGTTGGTGAAAAATAAATATATATAGGTATATATATAAAAATAAAAAAAAATTACACCTTAAAGGCGACCTTCAACTTCAGCAGTCGTTCGGAAGAGACAAAAAATGGGTTTAAACCGCAATGACGCAGTTTTGAAGCCGTAAAATTAGGCTATCGGAATGATTTATGACGGTTAGATGACGGCGGATATTTTTTGATTTTTTTTATTTTTTTTAATTTTTAATTTTATATAGATACAACATATTTCTGGCATGTTCGGAAAGAATAAGAAATAAGGTAGTATGAGAAGAAAAAATTTGTTATTTAGATTGACTCTCCTTAGAGTCATTATAAGCCTCCAGATTGATTCAAGTGTAAAGAAAACCATTTTATAAAGTTCAACTAAGTTCTGAGTATTTCAAATTCTAAATATTTCAAAATTCAGTGTTCTTTTACGAGCGGACCGTGCACGGGATCGGTGCACCCGCGGACCCCAGCCAAATGTTTCACAATTCTTGATATATAGAGTTTAAGTAGGATCAAGCTAATAGTATATTGTGTTACCTTCTGGGTATCAATGTACGAAGGATTTACCATATGACCCAAATATTCATTTGCACATGAAAATGTGGGGATCAAGAGGCCCTAGGCAAAATGGTCGTCTCTATTCTTTGGAAGGCCCGCTTTTCTTTTTTGTACGAGTCTCGCTGGAACTCTGATTAATGATGAGTTTAGCATGGCATGGCATCGAAAGTATTTCGATATTAAACCGCCGTATGAGATTAAAATTCGTATGCTGAGAAGGTCCAGCAGCGCCCCCTGAGTAGGCACAGAGTGTAGTCGAGTTAGGGCCTTTGGGAAGGTATCGACTTAAATCAACCCAATATACTCGTGAAAAAATTGATTGGTCGAAGAGTGACAAATTAAACTGGAGAAATGATCATTAGTCAAAATTGATCAAAAGACCAGTCAATCGTACGGTGGGGGATGATACCTGATATCTTATTAATTTGTACTATTCAGGGCTGTCGGCCCTCTTAATCTAACCCAACCTAAGTTGTCATAAATACACCAAGCAAAACGTCTCTAGTCTCTAGACATTCGCAGTGAGATATTCAGCTACAATCGTTCTTTGAGAAGCTAATCTTTTTAAGGAGTAAGAATCCTACCCTTTGCATTACTAGACAGTATTTTTGTACCAGCTCGAACTGATCTCTTGAAAAAGACATTTCTCCTAATGAGTCAAGTGAAATTAAATTACGCCATTTTATCATTATGTGCGACGAATGTCGATTCCGAACGACAAGTGCTTTCAAACAAGCTCTTCGGGACGATTACAGCTTTGGAAGCGGAAACCATAGCCGACTTGTAGGCGCCGCAACAAATTTCCGAGAGACATCCGATGATAAAAAAAAAAAAAGTTACAGTCGCAAAATTCAATTCTTTTAATTATTCAAGTCTCCGAAAAATTTTAATTTATTTTTGGACTTTTTTAAAGAAATTTTTATTTAATAATTGAAATTTTTTTATCGCACTTTTCTGAACAATATCAACTGGGGCCATCGACTTTAGAAAAATCAAAAATATAAAAATACTTAATAAAAAATAAAAGCAAATAAAAATAATAATAAAGGAAGCCGCGGAGCAAACTGAAAAAAAACGAAGGAAAAAAGCTTTGTTTATCGGCGTCTGATTCATGCGCAAGCCAAGATCAAAATTCAAGGCGCGTTCGCGCATGCGCACACACAGTTCACAGTCGATTTTTGGAGCAAATCCGCCAAATTTGCAAACTTTGCAAGAACAAACAAAATGGAAGAAGAAGAAGAAGAAAATTATTGATCGAAATGTAAACAAAAAAGTAATTTCTTTGAATAAACGGCGATGACTTTATTTATAAACTCAACGCTAGGTGGCAAGCGATGAGGTTCCTTGCCTTGTAGGCCGAATTTTGACGATAGCGATGACGATGACGAAACGATGCACGGTTCGCTGGGGGAATTTTTATGTGTTTATAATTTGTCAGTCGGAATTTCTTTTTCGGCCGTTTTTTTTTTTTTTTTTTTTTTGGGTGAGTTACCAGTGGGCAGCTACTGGAATTTATTCACACATTCCTTTTCGAACGTGAGAAGAAACATCCTACTACCTACATACGTGAATACTTCGGGAATTACGAATGGGCCGACGAATATTTATTTTTGAGAGGATGACGAATGCAATTCATATTGAATTTGTAAGTTCGAAACTATGTGACCATTATGCTCTTGTGTGTCTTTATGATTTTATCTAATCAGTTTCAGTCAGTGCTTCTGACATTTTGATATACATGTATCTACATTGTATATAGTATCTACAAAGATATTCTCACCTTTGATAAATTCTGTGTTCATAGCTTGTAGGCGTGAGTGTTGATGGAAAAGCTAGGTATGTAATGGAACGTCCGTTCCATTGGGGGGGTATTGGAAAAGTTTACCGAGCAAATATGTCGGAGCTGAGTCAAACGTCAGGAAAGTTCAAATGCACCTTTGAAGCTAACGCCTCTTAGATAATTAATGAAATTCCTCTACGAATGTATCTTAAGATAGCCGTAATCGTTAGATAAGGTCGGTTTTGAGAAATGAAATCAGACAAAGAAATGGGGTAGAGTTCATATAATCGAAAAATTAAAAAAAAAAATAATAATTTAAAAAATTAAACTAAAAGTTAAATAAGCTTCTAGAAGACCCCTTTAACGACTTGAAGAAACCTATATATTCAAATACAAACCAAA
Organism: Chlorops oryzae; assembly: GCA_020466095.1. Classification (NCBI taxonomy): domain Eukaryota; kingdom Metazoa; phylum Arthropoda; class Insecta; order Diptera; family Chloropidae; genus Chlorops; species Chlorops oryzae. The sequence goes on along the minus strand of CM035807.1, from coordinate 14,252,430 downwards.
GAAAACGATTCTTCCAAGACTACCCCCAGAGCTCTTGTTATTATTTCCCAATACAAATTTCTGCTCAGCGGGAGCATGTGAAACTATCATTAACGGAAAAAAGCTTGACTAATTTCTAGGCCAATTCTTTGCTTAATTTGGCGTACCCATTCATGGCAACAAAGCGAATAATAGAAAAATTCAAAAAATAAAATAAATAAAAACCAAAGAAAAGGGTCATGAGAAGCTTGAGTACAGAAAAGCGAAACAATAATCGGCAAAAGAATGACTCACATTAAGAGTGGTTGCCCCAAGAAAATCCAAAAAAAAAAGAAGAAAAAAATAAAATAAAAAGGAATTGAAAGAGCAGAAATCAAGTAGAAAGGAAAGGAAAGAAAAAAAATCTTTTATAATTGAAGAATACATTGGAGTATACGAGTGTATAACGGCATTATGAGGAGTCCAACTGAGCACACTCAGCCATTAACAACAGTATCTGTACACTTTCGAATCTTGTAAGTGCGAGCGAAGGAAGTGGAGTGAAGTTTCTTATCGCGTACGTACTCGAAATCTCATTATTGCGATGATTGTCGTCTTTTTTTTTTAATTCCGTTGATGAAATCTTGCCTTTTTGAGCTTTATAATTTTATTTATTTATTTATTTATGTTTCTCAACGTTTATTAGGCTTGTGGCGGATTAAGCGTTTGTCTAGCTGTTTGCGTTGCTGTGATATTTCAAATTTAATGGAACTGGCGGCGTGCGCGATCTATGTATGTCTGTATGTACATGCCTACTATGTATACTAATAAGCAAGTCAAATTTATCTACATTGGTAATGGGTGGGGGCAACTGCGATCGGTCATGTGGGAAAAGCAAAAGAAAGCGGATAACACTCATCTTATATATCATGGGACAAATCGGATAATATGATCCCTTTATATCCCCCTTTAGATCGTTTTAGTCCCTTGGAGATTCTGACATTCAAGAATAGTATCAACCAACTCTAAGGGAACATAGGAAAGATATTTTAAGATCGTTCTCTTAGGTGCTTTAATAGCGTTAATAATAATTCCGTAAATCAGAGTTTTATCATCCAGCCATCACGCTGACGATATTCGGACTATAGAGTCTAGATTAGGTTTGGTTTTATTAGACTTGGACCTTAGGTCCATAGTGATGCCTTTCATATGTAATCTACGAAAGAAATGAATAAGATTGTACCTATAAAAATCATCTATCAATTGTCAACTTTAAAGAAAATACAGGTAAACCTTTACCCAAAATCTCTGAAGGTACTCGACAGAGAAAGATATGGGCACGAGAAAATGCAAAATTTTGAAATATAAGCTGAGACCTGGGAGCATCTTTCACATGTCCCTAGTGCTCAATTTCATAAAAAGTCTCAAGTTAGGAAATTAATCGTTCATAGGAGTTTGCAAAATATAACCCTATGGGTCGTGGTGCGAAGTACTCCCCATAGTATAAAAGAAAAATGCCTCAGACCTACAGAAACAAAAAAATGAAAGTTACGGGAAAACAATTTTTTTGGCAAGCGATATACATAGGTTTAACTAAGCATCAAAAAGGGGGATATTGTTTAGTCGACCTCTTTATCAGCCCGATTCTGAATATTCTCGGGGGAACGAATTAACTTTTCTCGAGGGTAAACTTCTTCTTTTTTAAGTATTTGGGGGAAAAAATTTGATGGAGAATGGGTATTTTACCCATATCCATAATTTTCCTTAACCTATCTATTTAAAAAAAAAGAGAATTTTAGTCCCGGGAAAAGTAAATTCTCCGGGAATATTCAGAATCGGGCTGTATTTTAATATTGTAGTTTGCTTGGTTTGTCTGGCTTAAGGTCAAAATGTTTATTTTTGGCAGCCGAAAAACCTTTTTCTCAATTGTTAAATGTGGAAAGCTGAAGGGAGAATTTTTATTATTATTATTACGTTTTTTTAGAGCTCATTTATTTCAAGTACCTATTCAATCATATAGAACTATAGCTGCAACTTCGGGAAAAAGCTATTACGAGGCACACCATACTTTCTATTACATGGTTCACCACAACACTCGGCTTATGGCGTGGTTCACCACAGTTGATCTTTTTCACTAGAGCTGTAAATATCGTTACTATTCGGTAAAAAGTAACGATTACTCTAGTCAGTAATCAATAACGTCGTCGTTACTGATGGAAGTATCTCGTTACTAGAACTTTTTTTGCACACATGCCAGCTGATGGTTGCCAGAGTAATAAAGTACTAATGTAATGGGTGCACAAAACAGTATGGTAGTAGAGTGAGTTGAGTTGATATTTGGTTACTAAATACTGGGTGAAGATTCAAAGAGCATGAGAGATTTTTGATTACTTTATCAACATTGAGTTATTCATGCAACGTCATTCGTTCGTGAATAATATTTGAAAAACTATAATGAGTACTTAGTAACGAGTACTAAGTAACGATTACTTGACGAAAAATAACGAATACACTCGAGTAGTGTAAATTTTAGCATTTTTACAGCTCTATTTTTCACCAAATCATGCTATAACGCGCCAAAATTTGGCCGAAATTGCAGCTATAGTTCTATATGTATTCAATAAAATTCTTCTTCCTAACAAAATCGACTTTTGAAATAAAAAATAAAAATCTTCCAATTGAAAAAAATTGTCCGACAAAAAAAAAAAATTAATTCAAAAAGACATCAGTAGCTCTCTTAATCCTGTATCCCCAATCACCCTACATTTCTCTCGTCGCTTTTTCCCTTTTATTCTTTCTTAAAGGACTCCCTATGAAAACATTCAATATTTCCTTCATATCGTTCAATTCTGTAGGGTGCAATTCTGGTCTGTGTGCACACGATGCCATATTTTAAAAAAATATATACTCGAACTCACTTGAAATGAGGGCCAAACACTGTGTGAAAATATGACTCATCATCGAGTTGTATTCGCGTATGTTTTTATTTTATTTTTCTTCTTTTTTTTTTTTGGACTGCTGTAGTCGTTTCTTTGGCGGGCTCGATGTTTATTTTATATTTATAAAGAGAATTATATACAAATGGGTGGCTTTGTGCGATTTATTTCGGATAGAGAAGATGCGGCGGAGAAGAGGCGGCCGCCCGGTTTTTGATAGCCCGCTGATAGGTTCTTCTCTTTGCGAAAAAAAAAATCAAAACATAAGATATTATCTTTAATTGTACCTATGGAAATCCACGGCGATGTTTAGCGCAAAATAATTCTACCGAAGAGTGTGGAATTTGACCGATTTCTTCCTTTCGCTTTGAGTTATCTGAAAAAAAGTAGTAATTAAATTCAACGCAGCAAAGATACTTACCAAACGAACTGTCGCTTCATGCAGTCAAATAAGGAATGAATCAAAAATTTCTATTTGAAGACAAGCAACCGACGAAGAGCAGAAACGAAGTCAAAACGAAGCGATGCCTCTTTTTAAATTCGCTCTCTCGCGAACTGAGTCTGTATGAAAAAACACTTTACGTGGACGCAGCGTGCGTCCACATCAAATTTTACGTTGGACATTTTTTTGTATGAGCGTGAGGCATCTTGTTATTATATTGTCTTTGGTTGTACTATTCAGGGCTGTCGGCCCTCTTAATCTAACCCAACCTAAGTTGTCATAAATACACCAAGCAAAACGTCTCTAGTCTCTAGACATTCACAGTGAGATATTCAGCTACAATCGTTCTTTGAGAAGCTAATATTTTTAAGGAGTAAGAATCCTACCCTTTGCACTACTAGACAGTATTTTTGTACCAGCTCGAACTGATCTCTTGAAAAAGACATTTCTCCTAATGAGTCAAACGAAATTAAATTATGCCATTTTATCATTATGTCCGACGAATGTCGATTCCGAACGACAAGTGCTTTCAAACAAGCTTTTCGGGACGATTACAGCTTTGGAAGCGGAAACCATAGCCGACTTGTAGGCGCCGCAACAAATTTCCGAGAGACATCCGATGATAAAAAAAAAAATAAGTTACAGTCGCAAAATTCAATTCTTTTAATTATTCAAGTCTCCGAAAAATTTTAATTTATTTTTGGACTTTTTTAAAGAAATTTTTATTTAATAATTGAAATTTTTTTATCGCACTTTTCTGAACAATATCAACTGGGGCCATCGACTTTAGAAAAATCAAAAATATAAAAATACTTAATAAAAAATAAAAGCAAATAAAAATAATAATAAAGGAAGCCGCGGAGCAAACTGAAAAAAAAAACGAAGGGAAAAAGCTTTGTTTATCGGCGTCTGATTCATGCGCAAGCCAAGATCAAAATTCAAGGCGCGTTCGCGCATGCGCACACACAGTTCACAGTCGATTTTTGGAGCAAATCCGCCAAATTTGCAAACTTTGCAAGAACAAACAAAATGGAAGAAGAAGAAGAAAGAAAAATTATTGATCGAAATGTAAACAAAAAAGTCATTTCTTTGAATAAACGGCGATGACTTTATTTATAAACTCAACGCTAGGTGGCAAGCGATGAGGTTCCTTGCCTTGTAGGCCGAATTTTGACGATAGCGATGACGATGACGAAACGATGCACGGTTCGCTGGGGGAATTTTTATGTGTTTATAATTTGTCAGTCGGAATTTCTTTTTCGGCCGATTTTTTTTTTTTTTTTTTTTTTTGGGTGAGTTACCAGTGGGCAGCTACTGGAATTTATTCACACATTCCTTTTCGAACGTGAGAAGAAACATCCTACTACCTACATACGTGAATACTTCGGGAATTACGAATGGGCCGACGAATATTTATTTTTGAGAGGATGACGAATGCAATTCATATTGAATTTGTAAGTTCGAAACTATGTGACCATTATGCTCTTGTGTGTCTTTATGATTTTATCTAATCAGTTTTCAGTCAGTGCTTCTGACATTTTGATATACATGTATCTACATTGTATATAGTATCTACAAAGATATTCTCACCTTTGATAAATTCTGTGTTCATACTTGTAGGCGTGCGTGTTGATGGAAAAGCTAGGTATGTAATGGAACGTCCGTTCCATTGGGGGGTATTGGAAAAGTTTACCGAGCAAATATGTCGGAGCTGAGTCAAACGTCAGGAAAGTTCAAATGCACCTTTGAAGCTAACGCCTCTTAGATAGTTAATGAAATTCCTCTACGAATGTATCTTAAGATAGCCGTAATCGTTAGATAAGGTCGGTTTTGACAAATGAAATCAGACAAAGAAATGGGGTAGAGCTCATATAATCGAAAAATATTAAAAAAAAAAAATAAATAAATTTAAACTAAAAGTTAAATAAGCTTCTAGAAGACCCCTTTAACGACTTGAAGAAACCTATATATTCAAATACAAACCAAAGAAAACGATTCTTCCAAGACTACCCCCAGAGCTCTTGTTATTATTTCCCAATACAAATTTCTGCTCAGCGGGAGCATGTGAAACTATCATTAACGGAAAAAAGCTTGACTAATTTCTAGGCCAATTCTTTGCTTAATTTGGCGTACCCATTCATGGCAACAAAGCGAATAAAAGAAAAATTCAAAAAATAAAATAAATAAAAACCAAAGAAAAGGGTCATGAGAAGCTTGAGTACAGAAAAACGAAACAATAATCGGCAAAAGAATGACTCACATTAAGAGTGGTTGCCCCAAGAAAATCCAAAAAAAAAAGAGAAGAAAAAAATAAAATAAAAAGGAATTGAAAGAGCAGAAATCAAGTAGAAAGGAAAGGAAAGAAAAAAAATCTTTTATAATTGAAGAATACATTGGAGTATACGAGTGTATAACGGCATTATGAGGAGTCCAACTGAGCACACTCAGCCATTAACAACAATATCTGTACACTTTCGAATCTTGTAAGTGCGAGCGAAGGAAGTGGAGTGAAGTTTCTTATCGCGTACGTACTCGAAATCTCATTATTGCGATGATTGTCGTCTTTTTTTTTTTAATTCCGTTGATGAAATCTTGCCTTTTTGAGCTTTATAATTTTATTTATTTATTTATTTATGTTTCTCAACGTTTATTAGGCATGTGGCGGATTAAGCGATTGTCTAGCTGTTTGCGTTGCTGTGATATTTCAAAATTAATGGAACTGGCGGCATGCGCGATCTATGTATGTATGTATGTACATGCCTACTATGTATACTAATAAGCAAGTCAAATTTATCTACATTGGTAATGGGTGGGGGCAACTGCGATCGGTCATGTGGGAAAAGCAAAGAAAGCGGATAACACTCATCTTATATATCATGGGACAAATCGGATAATATGATCCCTTTATATCCCCCTTTAGATCATTTTAGTCCCTTGGAGATCTGACATTCAAGAATAGTATCAACCAACTCTAAGGGAACATAGGAAAGATATTTTAAGATCGTTCTCTTAGGTGCTTTAATAGCGTTAATAATAATTCCGTAAATCAGAGTTTTATCATCCAGCCATCACGCTGACGATATTCGGACTATAGAGTCTAGATTAGGTTTGGGTTTTATTAGACTTGGACCTTAGGTCCATGTGATGCCTTTCATATGTAATCTACGAAAGAAATGAATAAGATTGTCTATAAAAATCATCTATCAATTGTCAACTTTAAAGAAAATACAGGTAAAACCATTACCCAAAATCTCTGAAGGTACTCGACAGAGAAAGATATGGGCACGAGAAAATGCAAAATTTTGAAATATAAGCTAAGATCTGGGAGCATCTTTCACATGTCCCTAGTGCTCAATTTCATAAAAAGTCTCAATTAGGAAATTAATCGTTCATAGGAGTTTGCAAAATATAACCCTTTGGGTCGTGGTGCGAAGTACTCCCCATAGTATAAAAGAAAAATGCCTCAGACCTACAGAAACAAAAAAATGAAAATTTACGGGAAAACAATTTTTTTGCAAGCGATATACATAGTTTAACTAAGCATCAAAAAGGGGGATATTGTTTAGTCGACTCTTTATCAGCCCGATTCTGAATATTCTCGGGGAAACGAATTAACTTTTCTCGAGGGTAAACTTCTTTTTTTTAAGTATTTGGGGAAAAAAATTTGATGGAGAATGGGTATTTTACCATATCCATAATTTTCCTTAACCTATCTATTTAAAAAAAAAAAATTTTAGTCCCGGGAAAAGTAAATTCTCCGGAATATTCAGAATCGGGCTGTATTTTAATATTGTAGTTTGCTTGGTTTGTCTGGCTTAAGGTCAAAATGTTTATTTTTGGCAGCCGGAGAAGTTCTTTTTTCTCAATTGTTAAATGTGGAAAGCTAAAGGGAGAATTTTTATTATTATTATTACGTTTTTTTAGAGCTCATTTATTTCAAGTACCTATTCATATAGAACTATAGCTGCAACTTCGGGAAAAAGCTATTACGAGGCACACCATACTTTCTATTACATGGTTCACCAAAACACTCGGCTTATGGCGTGGTTCACCACAGTTGATCTTTTTCACTAGAGCTGTAAAATATCGTTACTATTCGGTAAAAAGTAACGATTACTCTAGTCAGTAATCAATAACGTCTCGTTACTGATGGAAGTATCTCGTTACTAGAAATTTTTTTTGCACACATGCCAGCTGATGGTTGCCAGAGTTATAAAGTACTAATGTAATGGGTGCACAAAACAGTATGGTAGTAGAGTGAGTTGAGTTGATTTGGTTACTAAATACTGGGTGAAGATTCAAAGAGCAGAGAGATTTTTGATTACTTTATCAACATTGAGTTATTCATGCAACGTCATTCGTTCGTGAATAATATTTAAAAACTATAATGAGTACTTAGTAACGAGTACTAAGTGACGATTACTTGACGAAAAATAGCAAATACACTCGAGTACAGTGGGGTCTCGTTATAAGTCGTTTCTCGTTTCCTAAAAAATGACGTATAGCGAATCGACTATAACGAATCAGTTTTCTTCATACGATTGTATGAAAAAATTTCTAATTGGTTTCCTCAAAGCTCAAAAATTATACACAAATTTTATTAAAAGTCAATAAATTGAAAATTCCCTACAACTGCATCACTGCTCTAATTCTGATTTCAATTATTCGTCGGATGCAGAACGTTTTACGCTGCCCACAACAACGCATTGATTTGAGCTGCTTCCATATGCTTGCATGGGTTTGCCTCAATTGACGGTACGCACCTGACGCGTCATTGGAGATGGCACTTAGAGGCGCAAAGACGAAAAAAATGTTCCCCCAAAACTTTAGACGTAATTTCAATCATTTGCGACGCGTAGCGAATCAGGTGTTAAATTATACGTAACGTAAGTGCGAATCGACGTATAACGAGCGACTTATAACGAGACCCCACTGTAGTGTAAATTTTAGCATTTTTACAGCTCTATTTTTTACCAAATCATGCCATAACGCGCCAAAATTTGGCCGAAATTGCAGCTATAGTTCTATATGTATTCAATAAAATTCTTTTTCCTAACAAAATCGGCTTTTGAAATAAAAAATAAAATTCTTCCAATTGAAAAAAATTGTCCGAAAAAAAAAAATTAATTCAAAAAGACATCAAGAGTATGTAGCTCTCTTAATCCTGTATCCCCAATCACCCTACATTTCTCTCGTCGCTTTTTCCCTTTTATTCATTTCTTAAAGGACTCCCTATGAAAACATTCAATATTTCCTTCATATCGTTCAATTCTGTAGGGTGCAATTCTGGTCTGTGTGCACACGATGCCATATTTTAAAAAAATATATACTCGAACTCACTTGAAATGAGGGCCAAACACTGTGTGAAAATATGACTCATCATCGAGTTGTATTCGCGTATGTTTTTATTTTATTTTTTTTTTTTTTTTTTTGGACTGCTGTAGTCGTTTCTTTGGCGGGCTCGATGTTTATTTTATATTTATAAAGAGAATTATATACAAATGGGTGGCTTTGTGCGATTTATTTCGATAGAGAAGATGCGGCGGAGAAGAGGCGGCCGCCCGGTTTTTGATAGCCCGCTGATAGGTTCTTCTCTTTGCGAAAACACTCGAAAATTTCTATAGGAATATTTATTTCGAGGTTATGTCGATTCTCGAGTACTCGCTTAGCTTAGTGACGTGTGTGTTATGCACAGTATTTGCTCTCCTTTATAGAATAAGTCATACGAAAAGAGGTCTAGGGGTGAATGACGCGCGCATTCGAAGACGAGATTAACGTATTCGCTGCTAATGATGATGGCGATATGGGTGAAACGCGCACACACACACACACAAATAAATAATAGATAATAATACATAATAATAAAATATAAATTAAAAGTAGTGGCGTTTTCCCATCAATTTTCCATCATTGCACATAGAAAAACAAAAGAAAATTCTTGAAGGTTGCTTATTGAACGGAAATAGGGGATAGAGAGTGAGGGAGAGAGACGCGCACCTGACATTATCGAGAATGGGAGATGTGACGTCTCAAGGAAAGGCTTCATTCCACCACCATCGCCATCGCTATCGCTGCTACCACCAGAAGATCGATCATAGCCAGAACAGGAAATGAAGGGTGATAAGCATAACAAATCCACCGACAACATAAATCGAGTGTCAACAACTGGCATCAAGGCAAGCAACTCATTCCCGCCAAAGTTTGCGCCATGTGTGAGCGAAGAATAAAGCGGAATACCGGTAGCGGCAGCGAAGCAGAAGCAGCAGCAGAAATCCAGGTGCTGGGGTTGATCAATGAACGTCCTCGTCCACGTCCTCCAGAGAGTAAGAGAGAAACATAAACAAAACAAAACAAAACGAAACAAAGCAGGCCAACACAGTAACAACGACCATTAAGACTCCGAAGACGACGACGAACGACAACGGAACGACAGCAATAATAACGAAAATCGATGCGGATGGCTGGCGAACTGGCTGACTGGCTGGGGTGAGTAAACAGCGAAGGACGTGCACGCTGTTCGTGTTGTGGATTGGTGTGGTGTGCCTCGGTGTATTCCACGTCGATGAGTCATCGCTGCTGCACAACCAAAAAAAAAAAAAAAAAAAAAAAAAGCCACAAAACCATTTCAAAAGGTTGAAGCAATCGCTCGGTCGATATTTTTGGATACAGCGCGAACGTTCGCTGCGTTCATATGCATCATTTGTTCCCTCGTTCCTTCGCTCCATCCTTCTTGCCACGTAATGAGCATGCCACGGAGCTCGGTCGAGGGCAGAATCACGTTTTGTTGCTTCAATGCCTGAATGCCTGATCTCATGCGTTGCTTGAATTTCGTTGCGTACAATTTTAACGACAACGTGACGTCAGACAATGAGCTCAACGGGACTGCCTACGTGCGGGCGACTCCTTGAATGGACGGAAACGGACGGACAGACGGACATAAATTGAACGGATGAGACCGCGCGCTGCAGAAACCGTGAAAATTTTCTAAAATAGGAAATGATGGAATATGAAATTTCGCAGACGGCAGGAAGGACGGCAGTTCATTGTTTCTAGAGTTTCCATTCAAATCGACGAAAGGAATGGATTTCGATTTCTTTTCCCCATTGTTGCTATAGTGAGTAATGCACTGCAACAAATGACGAACAAACGAACGAACGAACGAAGGGACCAACAAAAAGTGCAGAGCGTCGTAGAAGGGAGTAAGGAGCCCAGGAAATTGAAATTCTTTTCGCGCCGGCGCGAATTCACAAAACAGCACAGCTCCGACGAACGTTTAGGGCCCCCCACAATAATATCACCCTTTTTATTTTTGCCCCCACTATGTACAGTAGAGGAGCCAAGCAGTCTCGTCGGGCTAGCTATTTTGCCAGTTTGGGGTGGGGGCTGGTCACGGAGGAATACGTGGAAAGAAATCGTATAAAAAATGATTGAATGAAAACTCATAAAAAGTTGTGCAATGCATGGAACTATGGGAACGTTTTTCGCTGGACTTTGAGGGAATTTTTCTTAGAACACAACGAAATTGCTTTAACCCTTTAATGAATGGTACGTATATTCAGTAAGTGGACATTTTTTTCTTTGCAGTATGGTTTTTTAAACTCTTTACTGCTGGATATATTTATTAAATAGGTGGGAAAATTCTTTTCCCGCAGCAAATGGTTCTGTAAGGTTAGGTGAGGTTAGGTAAAACTGGACGGTCACTAAGACCAGACATAGAACCAACGGTTCCGTAGTTCTTAAACCAGGCTGTCGATAAGGTTGGGTTTGAGTGATGGAGGAGTAAAGTCTCCTTAAAAAACCAGCCCTACCGGGTAGAATCTAGCTGTATGGGCCCCACCCTGGGACACGGGTTTCTTAAAACGCATGGAGAAACGGTTCTGTTAAGGCTTCAAAAATAATTATATAGTCGAGCCTGGATCGTGTGAACAACGGATAAAGTGAGCACCTTGGTGCTGTGAACATATAAACTGGGGCTAATACAACAGATTTCACTCTTATTCTAACTTTTCGCAAGAAGGTCGTTCAAAGGCCATTAGGATAACGTATGAAATTAGGGTCCTTAATGGATTTTTTTTAAATGACCTTTTTTTCAATTTAAAATTTTTTTTGCGAACCTTAAATGTGAACTTTTGATCATATTTGAGCCAAATACAGCAAATAAAAGGTACAAAATTTGAAAATTGTAAACAGCCTCGGTAATGTGAACAGGCCTTGCAAAAACTAGTTCACTCTACCGAGAGTCGATTGTTCATAGTTTTTGATCAAAAAATTTCCGTTTTCGTTTTCGCTTCCGTATATGAGTATGTAAGCGATAAAGGGTTATGGAAATAATCACTTTGAATAACCGAAAGAGTGACTTGATTATAAACAAAATATTACAAAATTGATAAACCGATTAAATGAGAAATCCATCGGGAGATCTGACCGACGTTTATCCGACGTGATTGAGCGTTGTATGGCTTTCAAAGAATTTTTTTTTTTTTTAAATTTGAGAATATTTATGAATTATATTGCAAATGGGGGAAAAAAAATTAAAAATTTCCGGCTATTATTTCATCGGAAAGTTTTTAGCTCAAAAATGTTCAAGCGTTAAAATTTGATAATTTTTTTTTATTTGTCATATAAATTTAAAAATTAAGTCATCGCTTCAAAATTTATCGTATTCCTTTAATTAATGTCAGTTAGCACTTAAGTAGCCTAATGAAGGCTCATACAGTCTTGACTGAATGTTGCATTATTTGAGGCTTTGTTCACTTAACGATGAAGTCAATTTGAATTTTCGATGAATTTAAAAATTAAGAAAATAAAATAAAAAATCTAACATAATATGGGAATTCATTCGAACCCTCGAAGGAGTGAACTCTGAGAACTTCTTTGCGTTAACTGTCAAAATACATGGAAGCTTTGACGGCTGTTTAAAAAGTTCTCAAAGTTCACTAAGTTCGAGGTCTGAATGAATACCCATAATATAAAGAGTCTAAAAACAGTTGAGTCCAGACTAAGTGAACCTTAAAATGTTTTCCAAAAATTATAACCTATTGAGAATTAAGTATTTGAAAACGAGTTTCACAGCCTTTTCTTTCCACTTATCTAATCAAATTTAATTTTTTTTTTCTTTGCAATGATAGCGTCCCTAGGTTAATTAAGTGCCTAGCTATGCTCAAATTTATTATCTCATCTATTAGGAAATATTGATAGAAAATCAATTTCGAATTTAATAAGAATTCATCTCTCATTTGTAAGGGATTCTTTAGACTGGACTGATTCAAAATGACCCTACAATTCGCTCAATAAAAGCACCCTTAATGAACGTACTGCTTGCCTAGAACAACCAAGAAAATTTCGTAACAAATTATTGCTCCCCCAAAAAAATTTTCTTCGTTCAATTATTTACAGTTCTAATGTATGTATGTATCTATTACATCCGGTCCATTAACTGGGCCAAACAAAAATAATTTCGAAAACTTACCTATAAAATCGTACGCTTGCTGAAAATATTGTTTTATATTTTGGTGTGGCGTGTCACTGGCAGGTATTTGCATATATTTTAAGCCGGGCGCTGGACTTGAACTTGGTGCTTGGCAGGTAACATTTAAAACACAATTTGCCCCGACACTACCCGGATCGTCGGCATCGCGTCCATTTCCAAGTAGTAAATGCGGAAAGACTGGCGAGGCGGGATGTGTTTCGATATCTGGAGAAGAAAAGGAAAAAAAAACGAAAAAAATTATTACCTACTATTGAATATTATAGATTAATTTCATTTAAAACTATCTCTAGGGTCTTGAATTCAAGAACAGGCCCCTTATCAGTAGTTTTACATAGAAAACAAAAATTGTTTGAACCCAACGGCGCCAGTGATAATGCCGAGAGACTATCGAGCGATCAAGCAACATAAGTGATGCAATGACGGAACAAAAAAAAAAAAAAAAAAAATAAAAATAAAAAAAAATTAAAAAAAAAAAAAACTGAGGACCCACTGACAACGAGAAGATTTATAAAAAAAATACTAATAAAACTGTTTTAATTATCTGAAATCAGTGCTAGACACACATACCCCCAGAATTGATTGTCTCGAACATGGACCGTTTTCGAACACCGGAACGAGGTCTTTTTCGAAAGAATTTGGTTAACTCAATTTTTATAATTTTTTTTTTTTTCAAATTTATTTTATTCTATTTAAATGTTTTTAACAAAGCACTTAGCTGCTTAAATCTTTTTCTTTTGACAATTTAATTTATTTTCCATTTTGCACTCATTTCGAATTGGTTTTTCTTTCTTTCTCTTTTTTTTTTTTATTTCTTCGCACATATTAATAGTGTTTTTAATTTAGATATTTATGAAGAAAATCCATATTTATTTTGTTTTGTGTGTTTGGTTTTTTTTCTTTTCTAATAGCAATATGCTATGCTGAGATGCGCTCTGGCGCTGACCATTGCGTGCGGCGTTTGCGATCTTGGAGCAACTATTGAGAGCAACAGTTTTTCGCTTGCATTATTCATGCCTCATGCCGACTCGGAACCCCCCCTCCCCATATGTCTGCCGTACGCCGCGCCATCAATGACTCGACGATTGCTCCCTCTTACTCTCACTTGGCGCTTTCAAACAATGCCGATTCTAGCGTCATCGTCACATCCCATCGCAGTCAGCGTGTAGTCAATAGTATTTCTCAATAGTATGGCAATCAAAAAAAAATATATATAAAAAGTCCAAAAGCAGCCATAATGGGAAACGCTTTTCAAACAAAAATAATTAAAAAAGAAATTAAAAATTGAAAAAAAAAAATAATTAAAAAAACAACAACAACAACAATAGAGCCAAAAAGAATAAGGGGAAGTTTACGGATTTCTGTGTAATGATCTTCGAAATCGATTATTTCAGTAAAAAAAAAAAAAAAAAAATGCGACTTATAGAACAATGATGACTCATTGGATGAAAGATGAGATACATGCGCTGTTCAAAATGTTCTAGGCGTGTAGTAAATTATTTTCATGCCAAAATTATGTTCATGTTCGAGGTGCTTCGAGGGTTATGTTCAGATCGCATGAATGAATATTTTAATTTGTTTAAATGCGTTTTTTTTTTATTAAAAGTGCCACACCCACTTATGTCAATTTGCAATAATGTGATGTTAAAATTTATTAGAATGTTTGTTGTTTAACTGTTAGACTTTCAGGAGTAACCTGAACCTTTAACTGACATTCCAGTGGGCCCATTCATACAGTCAATCTCCTTTAACCTTCTAATTCCTGGCTTCGTCTCTGGACGGAGTTTATTCGAAAAAAATTTATATATACAGGGTGTTCCGTGCTAACGTGCTCTTTTTTCAAGGGTTGGTAAAGGGGGTCACTGTGAACAGAAAATCGTATGTGAGCGGGGGGAGGAGGTCTGAAATGTAACCCTGAGGAGTTATAGAGAAAAGAAAGAAATTTTCAATAGTTTCACGAAAAAATTATTTCCGACTTATCGTTGCATTTTTCCCCTCCGGTGATGGGGGCAGAATTATCCCGGGGTAAGGCATGCCTGTCGTAAAAGGCGACTAAAATCCGGCTGGCTGGCTAAGTCTGAACATTTCAGGGAGTATTTTTTATGCACTTTAATAGCCTTTTTAGGCATGTAAAATTTTCGTTTACGTATTTGCAGTCTCAAGGGTTTTTTTTTTGCCATTAAAAATGAAAAATTCGAAAATTTTTCTTACGTTTTTTACACACAGAACATATTTTTGTGACTGGATTATTTAAAAAAAAAAAAAAAAAAAATTGAAGTCAGCGTTTACACGCTCAATTTCTCCATTTCAAAAATTTTTCGTTTGCAAATAAGGCGGACGTATAAAATTAGTATGTATGTGACGGCTTAAAAAAGGAATATTAATCTTAAATATAAAATAAATTGTTAATTTAAAAGAACAAATTTTGTTCTTCATATCAGATGAGAAGAAGAACTTCCGAGTTCCATTTAGCTTTTTCGTCTTTTTTTTTTTTTAATTGAAATAAAAATTTGAACGAACACCTGTCGGTGTGTTGCTGTGGCTTCGGGCAAATTTTTTTCGAGCATTCTCATCTTTCGGAAAGTGAAAAGAAAAATAAAAAATAAATGCAGATTTTTAAATCCGTAAATATGTAAGATATATGCATGTATGTATGATGAACGACAGCACGAAGCCAGCCAGCCAGCCAGCCAGCCATGCTTTTTATAAACAAAATCGACTTGTTTCTCGTCTTCCATCGTCGTCGCGGCTCCTCTCGTATATCGCTCTTATTTTCTTTTCATTTGTTGATGTTGATGTGCTGCTGTTGAGATATTGCTGCTAATGATGGCGGTGGTGGTGGTGTGGTGATGGTGGCGGTGGCGGTTGTGTTAGTGATGGTGGTGCTGCTCACGATGATGATGACGATGACTCATCATCGTGCGGTCACAAGCGAAATATGTACAACAAATGAATTCGGTTGGTGATTTCGTTGTTGTTTGTTATTGTTGTTTTGGTTGATGCTGCTGTTTACGATGGCATTACACTCTGCCCAACAATTCAACGGACTCAACTGCGCCGTCTTTTCGCTTTTTGCGTTGTTCCTATTCAAATCATTGAAACATTGTTGTAACGAAATGAATAGATAGAGAATAGACAGATATCTATTTTATCTCGATAGAGAGCACACACCCTCTGCCGCTCAAAATGATTTGAAGAAAAAAAAAAACGAAGCATAAACAATTTAAAAAATAAATAAGATAAAAAAATGAAAAAAATGGGGGGAAAATTGAAATTACACAATCTAAATGGGTCTGTACCTACATCCAATTGAGGCATTTCGTTTAGAAATCGAATCGTTTTGTCGAAGCTCACGGCATGCTTCAAACAAAGTGTCTCTACTGCACTCTTCCGTGCCCTTCCATATACGATTGTATCTATTGTATTGTAGTAGGCACGCTACGATTTGCTCATTAAGCGCACATGTGTCTATTAAGCGAACTCATTTAGTCGGTATATACATACCATACCTACTATATAAGCAGATATTGTGTGCAAGTACAATATGGAGCAGCCAGGAGGGCAAAAACCAAGGAAAGAATAGAATTTTTTTTTTTTTTTGTTTCAAGCCATTAAATAGTCAAAATGTTGAGTCTTATTGATTTATTTAGGCTTTATTTAAATGGGTTTTAATTTTGTTATTCACTTTATATGCCTACACTTACAGTGAAGCAATTCAAAATCATCGCACAGCAATGCCTAATAAAAAGTGTACGTAGTAATTGTGAACTCGTTTAAAGAAGGAAATTGTGTCCATCTCTTTCCGGTGGGCAATATAATTTATTTCAAATCTTTTAGCGCCCTTTTTTGTACTAAACCTAATGAGCTAAAAAAATATGTACTAAAATTTTTTGTACTAAAATTTTTGTAAGTACTAAAATATTTTGTACTAAAATATTTTGTACCCATACTTATTTTGTACTATGTACAATATTTTGCACTAAAAATTTTGTACTAAAAATTTTGTACTAAAATATTTTGTGCTAAAATATTTTGTACTAAAATATTTTGTACCCATACTTATTTTGTACTATGTACAATATTTTGCACTAAAAATTTTTGTACTAAAAAATTTTGTACTAAAATATTTTGTACTAAAATATTTTGTACTAAAATATATGTGTATGTGCTAAAATATTTTTTGTACTAAAATTTTTTGCTAATCCTCTGATAAAGTGTCAACTATATAATACTTAAAAGATTTAGCGGACTAAATTTATTGGATTTTATTTTTTGAGGTTGTGTGATTCAAAATTCTAGTAAAATTTGTTTTTTATGTGGAAAAATGATTTTGATTTCCCGGTAAAAGTATTCATCATACCGAAAGATAGATGGCTTTTACTACATTATACATATTTAACAAGATGGTCTATATAATTTATGAAGCAATGGGCGGATTATTTCTAAATTTTTGAAACTATTTATAAATCATAAATTTTCAAAAAAAAAAAAAAAAAATAAGAAGAAAATTATAATAATAAGTGGAGGCAATGAATTCATAAACATAAAAATATATCATACAGATGTGAAAATATATAAATTTCCATATTAATCTGTTGTTGATCTCTATTCGGGAGCCATTGACTCATGCTAAATTGTGGATGTCTTTAAATTGGATAGGAATCATTTACCATACTTGCTGCAGACTAAAGTATTGTCCAAGAGATTTTACGTAAATTTTTTTCTCACCATAAGGAAACGTAGATTTGGTCCTTAAATAACTGAGTTAAAAGTCCCTATATTCAGTTATCAGCATATCTACTCAAAATCAGCAGAAAAATCTTTAAAAAATTAACCTTTAAACATGCTGCCTGCCATATGAATAATTCCTCCCTATTTCGAACAAGATTTTTTCAGCACAAAAAAAAAAAAAAAAACAAATTAGGAACATACGAATCTAAATATAATTCGTTCTACTTTTGTCCTCATTTCAAAAATATTTTAAAATAATTTATTTAAATCGAAAGAGCAGAAAAAAAAACCATTCAACATTTTAAGAACAAACAAAAACTGCCCACTCTCTGAACAATGTTGATCCTTTATTTAAAAAAAAAAAAAAAAATTACAAAGAAAAAGAAAAATCCTAAAATACTTATAAGCAATAACAAGTCACGGTATTTAAATTTGAAAAAAATGAACATTAATCAAGATGCTAAAGAACTTTTGCACGATTATAAATAACGGAATATCTCTACCTATCAAGAGTGTCTGAAAATCTGTATTCAAAATAATTCAATAAATCGCCAAGCGGTCCGTGACCGTTTCTCTTCTAAAGATCAAGAAATAAAAGAGCGAAGACGAAGAATTTCTTCTTTTAGGATTCAATGACTCACTGGGCGATGGAATTCAACGTGATATCAAGAATTACAAGTAGCTGAATATTTTAAATATTAAATAAATAATTTTAAAAGCACGCATTTTAATAATGCTCGAGTCATCATCTCAGGTACCTAACGGATGCAATGAAAATGTTAAATAAACAAGATCGTCAACACAAAGCAATGTACTTCTGATCGTTTACGTGAATTATATTAATAATAATAATAATAATAAAAAAAAAAAGATTTCTCTTTCTTATTACAATTATTTCCACAGCCGACCACAAGTGCTGTTGGTCTCTTACGGAAATACGATTTTACGGAAGAAAAATTTGAATTATGCGCTTTAATTAAAAACGAACATTTTATTCTTTGTGCATTAAAAAAAAGATACAGTGAAGGACCTTAAGTCCGAAGCATACCCGGTTGAATGTCATTTTCACAAAGTCAACACTGTCAACCCAGTTAAAATGGTATAGAAAGATCTCTAAACCTTGACAATGCCCACTTTGCACGAGGATGATTAATTTAAGCCAACTGATGGGTCTGTTCAGGGCTCAGTTTTGGGATATCGGTGGGATTTTTTCTCTTGGTTGAAATTTTATTCCAAAAATTTGGTCAAATGTAGTGTAATATATCACTTTTGTGTTTATAGTTCGCTTTAATTACCATAGCTCAATCCTAAATGCTGCAAGACCCCTTAAAAACCCCTCCTTTCCTATATAGGGTTTCCCAATCTAAAGGATCTCAACATTTTATTTCCCATCTTGCCTCTCAGACTCGACTCTCCGTATTCATTCGAATCGAGCCCGATTGAATGTTTGGGTGAGTAATTCTAGGTGCGATTTAACACTTTGTAAACAACAAACATTTGACATTGGGGCTAAAATCGGGGACTGAACGGCGCCATTTCACTGTGGATTGCGTTAAGCTGAGCAGAAATAAAACATTAAAAAAATATAAAAAAAATACAAAAATGGAAAACAAAATAAATCGTTTTTTCTCACTTCGCAACGTACTTAGCACGTGCTCAAGATTAAGCCTCATCAAAGCGCTCTTGCATTTATGGACGTTCATGCATTGCATTTGGTGGGACGGAGAGGGCGCTGAGTGAGCAAATTGCATTTTATTTTTATTTTATTTATTTGATTTTATTATGAATATTGTGCAATTTTTCGCAATTTGTTTATCGTTGTCGTGACGATTTGGTATGCGTTTGTCTTTTTAATTTGATGTGGTTTTTTCTCTCGCTCACTCTTCCGCGCCCCTTCTCTCCTCTCTCTCCTCTCTCTCGAGCGCACACACAAGATCATTTCTTCATCTTTCAGATTTCAATGTTATGAGGAAATAAAATTTTATGGAAAACATATTTATCATTAGGGAATGAATGTGTTATTCAATATTTTTATTGCAATATAATGAATTTTATTTAAATAAAAAATAAAAATTGCAGAATAAATTTTTTTTTATGGAATTGAATTTTATTTTGAAGTGGAAATTTTTTGAAAAGATACCTTCATTTTTAAACTGTCTTTTAAAATAAATTGAATGGAAATGATGTTTTTTTTTTACTCTACGATAGGAGATACATTGTTCCTACATACATTCATAGTTTTGGGAAACATTTGAAGTTTTTCTGTCACTAAAAAAAAGCACATTCCTTCCTTAGGATCAGTGGTCGAATGGCTGTCCGATTAATAATCTCCTCGAAATTGTTTTTATTATTTCTTTAACAGAGTCAAAAATAGGTGGTTTTGCTTTTCTATTATATCTATTTGTATAGATTGTACCGATCGGTTAAGATCATATTGGGAAACATTTGAAGTTTTTCTAGTCACTAATAAAGACTTCTTAGGATATGTACAATGAGCTGTTGTTAATGAATTTTCAGATTGTTTTAATATCTTTACACATGCTTACAAACCATGGAATTTGCTTTTCTAGTTAATCATTGAGGATAGATGTCCGATACTGTTAATTCGGGATAATTTCAGCTTTCAGTTTAAGACATCTTAGAATATCGCTACATAAACAATTAGCGTGTAATATCTTTAAGTGTAAAAGATTGTATAAAATCGTAAAAGTGAAATTTCTTCGTAATCAGTGAGAATTCAAGCCTTCTTGATTTACGGATATTTCGAAGTTTCGAGTAAAGTACATCTTAAGAAGACGCCACTAATAAGTTTGTCAATATGAACTTGGGGGAAAAATCTCAATTGGGAAATTGGAGTTGGAGAGAGAGCGAGAGAGAAAGAGAGAAAGGAGATCCCATTTGTCCTTTTTGGGAGTGTCAAAAAATCATAAGCTTTTCTTACTTAGGCCCATTTGGTACTGTTCCGGTTAAAGTTTATCGTCACGATATCCTCTCAAAATGTCAACATTTTCATACAAATTTTTTTGTTTTTGCGGAAAGAAAACTTTAATTAGAACAGTAGCAAACGGGCCTTAGACTCTAAATTAATCCAATGTCACCCCAATACCTATCTATCTGTGGTCTAAACGACAAGTGGAGATTTAAAATAACTACATATAAGTATATCAGGCCAATTTTTCAAAGAATCTCTCCAATATTTTTGGACGTTATTAAAATACTTGAGATACTAGATGTTTTTTCTTTTGAATAAACACATCTTCTGATTGATTTTCTTTTTATCCCTCAATGCACTCACCGTATACAGCAGGACTCGAACAGCTCCGAAGCAATGGTGTCCGATTGCCCGACGAAAAATGCGATGACGTTGACGTTTCGTCATAATTCGTTGATTGCTCATCGCATGTTGTTAAAGCTGTTCCTCCTGCCGTCGTGCCCGCTAGATTCTCACGCGACCGTCTGTTTGGGTATTCCTTGTGACTTGCTGAAAGACCGAAAGAGACATAGAAAATTAATGATCAAAAAATTAATAAATAAATAAACAAATAAATAAATAATTTGAGAAATGAATTAAAAAATTATATATATCACGCAAATTGATAATAAAGGAAGATCATTTCGCGCCACACACACACACACACACCACCACACAATCGGCAGGTGAATGACGTAAGCGTCGCATCTCGTTCACGATAAAAGGCAAATGATTTTGGATAATGTCAAAAAAAACAAAAAAAAGAAAAAAAGAAACAAGAACCGAATGAAAGCTTAAGGGAGTAAGCCTTAATTGACAAATGTGGTTTTGTTGTGTATGCAAATATGTAACGAAAAGAATAAAAAGAAAAGGAAGAAGAAAATGAATAGATTTGAGCGAGAGAGAGAGTAAGGTATGGAGAGAAATAAGCGGCAGCTGAGCGGCTCATCATAGCAAAACAACAACGATTTCTGACGTCAAAAATTGGAATTGCCAATTGGGGAATCGGCAGCAGCGAGAAATACTGAATGAAGTTTTTTTTTTTTTCTATCGATATTTGGATGTGCCCATTGCGGTGTACTCAAATTATTGTGTAGATATATGAGTACACATATGAAAATATGTACTCATTCGTGCACATAAATATATATGTACACACATTTATTTTTGCATATAAATGTTAATTTAATACAAAATTTCCTTTACGTAAATGTTGAGCTAAAAAGTATGATGGCTGAGAATGGCGGTGAATGACAAAATATTCCTCGTTTTTACTCCGCGCTTCTTCGGCTCTCTGAAGAATCGTTTGCCGTGTTGAAAGAATTGAAATCTGATTTTTTGTGGGAATTTAAAGCGAAATATAGAAATTGAAACCAAGCGGAATTAGGTTTTATCGAACTTCTGTGGTCGGACCAAAAATAAAACATTAAAAAAAAAATGATTAAGTACGGAAAGTAGATAAAACAAAAACATGCTTCGCAACTTTGGAACTGTATTTTCTTTTCGTGTACATTCCATGGGAACCTTCATTTCATTTAAAAGCAACTTATCAGTTCGAAAAAAAGCTGTACTTGTACCCACATACATACATATCTTCAAATTAATTGTATGTACGAAAACTTAACCTCAAAAAACCTTCAAAAACTTGCTTCGAAATTTCGTTATAGCAAAAAAAAAAAAAAAAAAACTGAAAAAAAAGAAGGAGAGAAACAAGAAAAAACTCAGCGAAATATGATGACGACAAATAACTGAAGAAGTGGAGTTCTGTTCCACACAACATACATACATTCCTCCGTGCTCCCAACCAACAACCAATTCGACTTTTCATTCATTACACATTCAATTCAAAACCAGACTGAAGAAAAAACAAACAAACAAACAACAAAAAATAATATAAAAAAGGAAAAAAAACGGCAGCAGCAAAACACGGCTTCGTACTCGAAAAGGTCGTTTCAAAGCTGGTTTGTCAGTGTTGCCTACGCTACATATTTTTAAGACACTCTCCGTTTTAAGCTGCTTGACTGGCCAGCCTTCTTGTCTGTTGCTCTTGTTGCTCTCCTTCCCAGCAGACAAATACTTTGCGCATGACAATGTCATCAATTACTTCATCAGTGACATATTGTGACAATGTCATACACGATTTGATCGGTGAAGTTTTTCGGCAATGGCATAAATGATTTCATCGATGTGATATAGGTCACAATGTCATCAATAACTTCATCAGTGACATATTGTGGACAATGTCATCAATGATTTCATTGGTGATATCTTCATGAAAGTTTCGTCAAGAATTTCATCGATGACATATCGATGGCAATGTCATGTGTCATTCATATTATTATTTGGACTTTAATAGGATATTTTCTCTACTCGAATCATAAATAGAAGGTTGCAGAAGGAAAGGAGAAAAATTTGAGAAATTTCATAAGACTTTTCTTGCCGGGTTACCACCACCACTCTCAGCCCTCGGGTGCAACACTAATATCAATATAAACAACGCGTCTACGATTTCAAGTTGTCCGTTGACGTTCGAGTTTTTGTTGTTTTGGTTATCAAATGTTGCATGCGGCTTACAATGTTTGGTGTAGTAAACAAGACGGAAAATAGGAAAAAAAAAAAGACAGAAAAAAGGAAATAGAGGAAAACATTCATAAGCGACCATGTCAAAAAAAGGAGTTTGCATGCGACTAATTTTTTTTTTTTTTTTTTTGTTTTGTTCTTTCTGGATTTAACGTTTGACTCAAGGAATTTCGTCTGTTGGCAGGCAAAAATAAGGCGACAATCGAGTTCAAGACACTTTAGGGGAACTAAAGCGCAAAATATGAGAGATAATTTTGTGGTTGAAAGTGTCGTAATTGTAAACAATTCACAGTTGTAGGAAGTTGGCCAAGATTATGTGATTAATGGTGTCTTAAAATTCGAGGAAAAAGATTGTATCAGAATTAAAAGGAATTTTTGAATTGCATGAAGTGAAGTTTTTGAGGGGGATTTTTCTTATTTTTGTTATTTTTTAGAGGGATGGAATTTCTAAGGCTGATATTTGACTTATCTGGACATAAAATAAAGTTTCAATTATTAGATTTTAGCACATTTTTTTTTTACTAAGTTTGAGAAGATTGTTGTACAGACCTATATATCTACATAGTCCCATGTTCCTGAGATTTCTCACATTTCGGATAAACCCCGAGAAATACATTCTACATACGCCCATGGTCCTTTTCCTTAACTAAATGAGAGAAAGGTTTAAAAAAGTGACTCGAGTACAAAAGAGATTGAGACTGGACTTATGACTATCAAAGCAAGCATCCAAATTGAAATCAAATTACAAGCCAAAAACTCTTTAAGCGGGAAATAATCTTTTTTTTTTAATGCCTATCTTTATTTGATTGAATAAAACGATTTTCGATTGAAAGAAATAAATTCAAAATTACCCTCCAAATAATTGCCTTCAATTAAACGATAAAGTAAATTAATTTTAATTCAATTGAACGTGGAATAAATTCTATTTTAATTATTAATAAGAGTGTTAAAGTAAAAATATTAATTTGTACACACCGATTTTGTTTATTGGCATAAATCTCAAAAATAGACACGATTCCCTCTTGATCCGCATTTTCATTACTTTTCACTTTTATGAGTCACGCTGTCGCCGTCTCGTTCGCACTTATGCTCAATCACGTAAGTGCGTCTCCGTTTTATTTTTTTGGTTACGTTTGTTGAATTACTCACATGCAAAAGATTGAAGCGAGAAGCAACAGAAAAACGTTGTAAATTCACTTTGAGCACTTCCTGTTTATTTTTTCAATTTTCTTAGGCGCCAAAGCTTATTTTATTGGATTTTCTCTTCGCCTTTTATTTTTTCTCTTAATTTATTTGAAATTTTAAATCCGCACTTTTTAATTGTTTTCTTTTATTTCATTCTATTCGACCGTATAATTCGACAAATTAATCAAAAAAAAAAAAAGCGTTATTTAAAATCTTCGCGCTTGACACGTCTTGACAGTTTGAAATTCTCAAAAAGAATAAACAACCTGCTATTCCTCGTTTCGGACAGAATATCATACATACATAAAATGTATTGTATGGATAAAATATTACAAGCGAGCAGCGATGCCACTCTTGGGCATTTTCTACCAAATCTGGTAGCTTTTTTTTCGTTTGGTGGTTAGTAGGTAGAATCAGATTTTGTTAGGATTGTGGAAATTTTTTTATATTTAAACAGAAAACATTTGTACATATTTCCGTCTAACCGAAGCCATACACGCTCAAATAAATATGCAAATTTGCATGCAAGCACATTTGAGCACTTGATATAAACGCTCGAACAACATGTCAAATATTTACTCAAATTTTATCTCAAACACTAGGCCACACCTTTAAAAAATCAAAATGCTTTGATTTTGCTCAGATTTTTAGACAAACATGAAACGATGCTTGCAAGCAGCGCCACACAAGGTCAAATATGCTGTGCTTGCAAGCATGTTTGCAAATTTATTTGAGCGTGTATGGCTTCGGCTATAGCAAATTTAATTTATATTGTGCCCTTTTACATTAGGGCAACTATTGCCGGCAATTTTTTGGTTTATAGGCACATTGCAAATCTTACACAGTGAGCATTGTCAACCCCAGGGGCGGACTGGGCCACCGAGCAGTCGGACAAATGCCCGGTGGGCCCCAGTGCGCTGTGCTTTTAGCTGTAAGGTTTTTTTCTTTTTCCTTAGGTAACCGGGCCCGATTTTTCAAACGCCCGGTTGGCCCTTTGACACCCAGTCCGGACCTGGTCAACCCTACTTTGAACGATGCGTTTCCAATGTGTCATGTCCGTCTTTGCCTTTTTTTCACGAGAGTGTATAGGGCACAAAAGAATATAGAAAAGCAAAGCTGATACAGTAGAAGGTTATGTGAATAAAAGAATGCGCAACGTAGCGACAAGGAACGAATATTTCAGTTGTGGGTTAATTAATTTATTTTTTTATAAATATCTATGTTGATAAAAATAATCGCTTTTGTTGCTTGAATATTTCAATTGAAGTGCAAATAGATAGGTTTATGCGTTTTTTATTTGATTTAAGCCACTGCAAACTACTAAAATGATGGAAAGCTGCAAAAATTTGGTAGACTGGTAAACTGCAATCGATATTGGTAGGACTTTGAGAAATATTTGATAGGATTTTTGAAAAATTTATAAGTGGTAGCGCTGCAAGCGAGTGAGGGGAGCTTATGCAAACAGCGCTGCCACTGACTTCATATTTTCGTAACCAATTAATTAATTAATATTAAGTATCAAATCGGTTTGAAAAGTTCGCAAAATTTTTAAGTATGTAATTATCCATTATTGATTTCAGTTTTACTCATTTTTTTACTGAGAGGAAATATATCTCTACATTTTAAAATAGATATAATTATATTCAAAACGGCAACGCTGTATGCAAACCGATTTTCAACACGAGATAAGTTCAGGCCAGGTTATAAGCTGAACAGTGAATAAAAATCTAAGTTATAACTTACAGAGCGAGCTACGTCGACACGAACTGTCAACATAAATCTATCTTTTTTAGTCGCACTCACCAAAATTGTCTTCTGTCGCGCTCACTCCAACAAATTCCTATCATAACGAATTCAAATAAAACTCAATATGGAAACTCATCGCTGAGCGATTTGTTTGGTCGTACATTTTGAAGTGTCGATTTGTACTACGAGGCATTTTGCTGTTGGTGGGTTCGAATCCCGCAGCTGAGATAATAATTTTTTTTTTTTTCTATTAAAATTGCATCAATTTTAAAAACAATGTCATAAACAAATGATTTAAAAAATAATTTTTATTACTTTTGAAAAATTTGTTAATGAAAAAAAAAAAATCCATTTCACTTCATTCACACTTTGTTTTAGATATCAAACGTTTGTTGATTAAGGCCCAATATAACAAAATACATTTAAAATATTTTCTAAATAAAAATCCACTTTTTCACCATTTAAATTTTTAAATATATATGTTAATACACCTCGACAATCCATTTAAATATTATAAAAAATTTAAGTTCGATATTTAAAAACTGCTGTTTATAAGAATTTTAAGGAATAAGTTTTATACAAAAATTGCGTTTTTGGCTTTAACAGAGAAGATTGAAAGTTTTGGAGTCGGAGGACAGCAATTTGGAGAACGAAACCACATTTTTTTTAATATAAATATCACTTGAAGACAGAAATAAATAAAAAAATGTAGCATATTTTCTGGCGAAAAAAAAGTCGTCTCATTTTTTCTAAAAACCCAATTAAAATATGAACCACCCATCGGATTTATTTTTCTTGGTCTTGAAATGCTCTTAGAAATCCACTCTTTTACGTAAGATAGCCTGAACTTGAATACCGGATCTTTTTCGGAAATTATATGGGTTTGAAATCAAGTTTTTGTACAAAATTGTGAAAAATTTCATAAAATTTTTGCCTTTATCGACCTATAGCGCCTAAACTGTTGAACCGATTTCATCTACATGTATGAGGAATATGTTGTATTTTTACTCTTCTTTCATATAAATTAAAGATTTTTTGAAACGGTCGAACGATAATGGGGCTACGACTAAAAAATATTGACAAAAATTCGCAAAACCTTTCCCAGCGGATATTTAAAAAAAGCGAGCTAACTTTCAAATTTTAAGCATATATTTAGATTCAGCGAAACAAATACTACAAAAAAAAAATTGGTTTCAAGTCAAAGGAAAATTTAGTATTGAGTAGTGTTATTTAAGTTTTTTTTTTATATAAAATATATAAAATGTTCTTAAAATCAAACATAGATCAGGGATGCAAAATTATATTATATTAATGTATTATAAAAATCAATCCTGCACGAACGGGGCAAACGTCAAAAACAGATAAGAGAAAATAAAAATTGCCAGGCAATTTTTTCATACGTGTAAAAGATAGGGCAACTTAAAACGAAAAATTTATAAAAATAGCCGGCAATAATTTCCCTAATGTAAATGGGCACTAAGTGTGATACGAAAGAGTTCACTCAGTGCTGCCATCTTTACTTTTCGATTAATAATAATCTATGAACTTTCATTAATTTGGAAGAGGTAATATTAGTAACATATATTACCTAATTCCATGCTAATTTAACGAATTAATATTTCTATTTCTGTGCTGCATCAATTGCTCACATGCAAAATTGTGAAGAGAATATAATTAAATTAATTAAAGAAATGAAAAGCAAAACTACAAACTGATAAAAAAATCTACCCAACGAATGTATTTAAGCCAAACGGCAACGTTAAAAGAGAATCTGTTTGAAAGTAATCCAAAGAGAGGCGCTATTTTGTTTTCTTCTTTCATGACGTTTACCTATCAACAAAAGAATCTTTTGTGCGCGAAAAACACGAAAAAGGAAATTGATTGCTTCGGCCAGTTCTTGCTGGCTTTAAAAAATTCATCTTGGGTGTCTTCCTCAGTTCGCTTTGTATATTCCGTCGTGGCGTTTCTCGACAAGAAAAAGAAAGAAGAAAACTCATAATAATGGTAATAATTTACAATTGAAAATTGCTCAAGTGAAATGAAGTAATCAATGAGGCAATGGATTTTGGACTACTTTGCTCCGACAACTACTCCAAGAAGTGTTAAAAAATGCCAATGATCAATTATGCAACTGCCTAAGAAATATTTCCAAAACACATTGTTGAAATATGTAGAGCTTAAAAAAATGCGTATGTGTGTAAGATCGCATAGTATAAAGCACATTCATCCGTTCGAAAAAAAGCGTTGTGGCCTTGATTTTCACGGGCACTATTTATATGTATATAAATATATAATGTGCCTGTGATTTTCGTGGAGATTTTTTTAATTTGCTTGTTTGTTCTTTTCGTGTTTTTTTTTTTTTGAATAATTTCGCCTTGTATCAATTCGAATTTGTATATTTTATATGTTCTTCCCACATCGAAATGGAATGGGTTCGTTTTGTCTTTAAGCGTTTGGCATTATTCGATATCTATGGCACACGTGTTAAATATATCTATATCAACTAAAAATACTCTTTCGCTTGTAACTATTTATACATTTGGTATTTATGTATTTATTCATTTATTTATTATTGCAGGGAACAAGTGTTTCTCATGTAGTTTTGTGCAAAAAAAAGACATTTGCTAACCGGCATATCAAGAAAATTCGTTTTTCTAGTCATTTTCCTATCAGTTTCCAAATGAGGTTAGCTTGAGGAATACCAAGGGTTGTCTTTTCAGCATATCGGATCCGGATTCTCCCTAGCGCACCTTAAACTGTTAACGTATTTAAGTCGAAAGTCTCTTCGGAGAACATAAAGCTGAAGCGATTACTATTCGTTTGGAATGTTTTGTCTTTTTCGTAAACGCACGTGGACCCAACTATCCCTTTTAAGCATGCTAGAATATTGTCATTGGAAATAAGCTGGATTTAACCCAGTTTTCCTACGGATTCTAAAACGTATACGCTGAGCTACAAGTCCATTGACATGGAAAAACGGAAAGTGAATGCATTTGCGATTGATGTACCTATTCAAATGTGGTTTTAGTTCGTCAATGCCGCCAGGAACTTATATTTTCGAGTATAGTGTTCGTTTTCAGCAATAGAGCAATAGAGATCCGGAAAATATTTTTACGATAAGAAGTTTCTTTTATAAGTTCTTTGAATTGTTTCCAATGAATTTTTAGTATAACTTTGATAGGGAGCAATACCTTCAAAGGCTGTTCAACAAAAAATCAAAGGTTTTGTTACAAAACTATACCAAAAGTGAAATCGTTCCCTAATAACGATGCATGCATGTACAACATAGTTCATTATTGTGTGTGACTGACACATAAATCGCTCAATAAGTATAAAATACAGCAGTGCAGTGTACACACCATCAATACTCTGAACATTTGGGTATGAATAAGTTTTTCCAAAATTGGTGCGCATGTTAGCTCACATCTCAGCAAAAACAACATACGAATTGATGATTCTAAGGCACTTTTAAGCTGTTCAACCGTATAAACCATTTCTTGCCGATATGTGATCAATGGAAAACATGATCCCTATTACACTCGTCCAACGCAGTCTGCTGAGTGGCGTGCATACGTCGAAAGCTCGCCCAACGTCCAGGCACAAAATCGGTGCAAGGTTATGGCTTTTTTTGGGATTCTAGGTATAATATTCGTTGATTACCTAAAAGGTCGACCATAACACGCTATTGATATAAAGTATTGAGCGTTTGAAGGCCGAAATTGCCATAAAAAGACCGTCATTTGGCAAGAAAAAATCTTGTTTCACAGACAATACACCGTGTCACAAGTCGATGAACGTGGCAAATTGCATGATTGTTTGGCTACGAATGCTGCCACAATCATATTTATT
This sequence comes from Chlorops oryzae, assembly GCA_020466095.1. Taxonomy (NCBI): domain Eukaryota; kingdom Metazoa; phylum Arthropoda; class Insecta; order Diptera; family Chloropidae; genus Chlorops; species Chlorops oryzae. The sequence continues at coordinate 14,222,545 of CM035807.1, read as the reverse complement.
GGCCCAGGAACTTTGGCTTTCGCAGATCTCAAAATGTGCTCCGTGTACAGGAGATTTGGTCAAATGAAGGAAGTCATCGTGAATGAAGCCATTTGAAGGCAAGAAAATCGTTCTACAAAGCGGTATTGAAAGATTGGAAATAGCGTTGGAATGATTCTATTCCCTAAAAGGTGAACTATGTTGATGAATAAAAACGAATTTTGGCAAAAATTAATATGGGATTTTAATTAGTTAGTCACACACATTATTGAACGATGTGTTACAACATAGTTTCTTATTTTTGTTAACAAAAGTTCGCTTAATAAGTGGGATAAAAAAAGAGTTGTCCATTCAAAGCTTATTCAATATTGACCCTTTTTGTAATTATGTATTTGTCTTCAATGAATTATGTGTCAGCATGATTAGGTTATCATTCAAAAGACCTTATAAATATACATTCCAGGCACTATTATGCATTCATAAGTGTGAACTCTTTCTTCTATTGTGATCGATGGAAAATCATTCTAAAACTCTCCAAAGTATTGAAATCTATTCTCAGATAACTGCCATAGTAGCCTTTAATCGGAGTATTGAAGCGGATTTGGTATTCTTTATACGTTTGCTTTATCCTTTTTAAAACTGCTATGCTTTGCCTATATATTGCACCGGAACCATACTATGAGGTATATCAATGTAAAAAATTTTTTTCATGTTTTCGTATGTGTGTGTGTGTGAAGCCATGTTTTGTTTGGAGAATGTACCCCAATAATATTATAAACTTTGTTTATAATACATCATTTATCCTTACAGGGTCTTCCGCCGTTCAATGTTACAGGCAGTCCATTCAATGTGGTTCCCATACATAACTATCCTGAGCTAATACCGGAGACGTGTGCGTTAATTAACTCCGAATGGCCACGGAGTGAGACAGCGCGTGTTAGAAGTCTGCAGGCATCATGTGATACATTACCAGTTAGTCTAGTATTAACCAGAGATGGATTCACGCGAGTGATTGCGCATTGTAAGCTGAGCGCAATACATGCTCGGAAGGATGCCTGTTTCGTCGAATCCGTTGTCGTTGATAAGAAGTTTCGTGGACAAGGTTTTGGCAAATTGATAATGAAATTTGCAGAGGATTACTGCCGGGTTGTTATAAAATTAAACGAAATATATTTATCCACATATGATCAAGAGGGCTTTTACGAGGCGATCGGCTATGAATATTGTGCGCCCATTTCCATTTATGGTCCGCGTAATTGCGAAATGACAACCATGGAAAGTCCACATAAGAAATACATGAAAAAAGTCTTATAGGCATCAATAGTAGTAGATTTTGAAATTGAGTTCAACCAAAGCTATTTCCAGACGCACTGAAAACAAGGAGGAATACGTAAAAAAAAAAAACAAAAAAAATTTCTTTGGGTTTTCCAAACGGGAACAAAATACAAAATAATTCAGAAGAAGGAAAGCGTTAACAATTGATATTGAAAGCATTCGAAATCTAATTTTTTTTGGGGGAAAAAAAAAATTCCAGCTGTTCAAAGCGTGAGTGAACCAAAGCAAATGGAACTTCTTGGTGTTTTCATCATCGTTCCATGGCTTTGTTCATTAAATACTTTTGAACGAGAAAAAAATTCTTGTAGATGTGAAGAGGAACGCAGCAACGAAATTCAAATTGCAACGACGCTTTCAATGAGAATTGTTAATGCTTGCAACTTCCAATTGTCAAATTTGGAAAATCGCTGGCACTTTTTTCTTACGTTTGCACGCAAATTATTCCATTAAATAATAAAATATTAAAATAAATTTTTTTTTTTATTAATTTTTATGCGCACTGCTGCTGCTGCTGCTGCTTATTGATGATTTCTCCATATTACTTTTTGCTTGTATTTCTTTTAATTTAAATTTCAAAACAAAATTATTATTAATTGCCTATCTTTTGTTTTGTTTGTTTTTCGGCACAAAAAAAAAAAAAAAAAAAACAATTTAACACTTTAAAATGCTACAGACACTGCACATAACCGTTGAACTGCACATAAAACACGAAGTTGAATATTTATTTCATAAACATAAGTAATTTTTCTGTAAAATTTTTTTTCTTTTTGTAACGTTTAAGTTTAGTTCCATAAGATCGATTTTAAGTCGTAAAAATTTTTTTGTGTTTCAATATATTGTGCATAATGAAATTGATTTCCTCTTATCGTTTATTTCGTTGAATATTGATTTTATTTTTTTATAATTTGAAATGGTATAGAAAAGAGGCGAGATTAGGAGTATTCTTGCATAAAAGGAGTCAGTTATAAAATCCACCAATGCAATACTCCAGAACTCGAGATTGTTTGAGGGCCTAGAACTCTTCAAAATAAATCGCTTCGGTACTGTGATTTCAGATATATTTCAATTAAACAAGTTAAAGAAGGCTGCAATACTCCTTCTATAAGTCTTCTTTTAAGGGGGGAGTACACTTTGATTTTTCAAAAAAATGTATTTTTTTTTTTTGGCTTAAAATGTTCCTTGGGATGTATACTTTAATTTAGAAAAGACTCCAAGTCCGCCAGAATATTCCTTACCGCTTTACGAAGCGATTTCCTAAAACATGTATGAAATTTTATCTTTAAACGCGTTTAACTCGAAACGGGGCTTTTCAAACTGGCGTGGGAAATAACTCTAACCAGTTATTATTAAATTTGGATATCGCCTAGGTTTTCTTGTTTAGAATTAAATTCTGCTTAGAAATACGTATCCACATTTTCGATTTTGTCAAAAATGGATTTTTAATCCACGATTTTGTAAGCATTTTTAGGGTTAAAAAATGGACTTTTTTTCCTAAGGCCACAACTTTTGAAAACAATTAATTTAAAAAAAAATCGGAATACGTATTTCTAACCCGAATTTCATTACTTATCAGGATTTTGTTCGATTTATGTTCCAGGATCACATGGGAAGGAGTATTTTCTCACGCCGTTTTCCGACTTCCGCGCGAGGACGCCCGCGCGACCTGGTGCACCGGCCACGAGGGGACGCCAATCGAGTTCAAAAAAATACAAATTGTAGTTCGAAGGATGAGTAATAAATGGGTTATAACATATTTGCCCTCCCTGAGTGTTTTATTGCTTAAAAAAATTAACGAAAATGCCTTACTTTTTGGACGTTCAAAGTGTACTCCCCCCTTAAGCTATATTACGAATTTCAAAGTCAAAGATTTCTGTTTTTTGGCATTTTTGGATATGAAAATAATTTCATTTCAGGAATTTCGAGTAATTTTTTTGTTTTGTTTTGTATGTTTTATTGGTTATTATTGGTAGTGTTTGAAATATTTTTTTTTTATTATACATATATAGCATATCTAAATAGTTTTATACAACGATAAAAAAAATGGTGGACTTGTGAAGTTCTTTTTGCGCGGTGATAAAAAAAAATGCAATAACAAAAAGTAAGGGTGGGTTTGAAAATGCTCAATTAGTCTATAGACTTCCAAAGTAGTGGTAATATATATATGTAGTTCTTCCAATCAGATCAAAGCTGAATATATATCAAATGCTATATCAATTAAACATATTTATCGCAAAAAAAAAAAAATATAATTGTAGTGATAAGAGATTTTATCTAGATTCATACTTAAATAAAAATTGCTTTTTTAGCTGACTATCTGAGTATGAAAAGAAAATTTAGGGGCTATTTCCACTACACCGCATTTAGCATTTGCATCTTCAAAGATGCTAGACCCGTTTCCACTGCGTTTCGCATTTAGCATTTTGTGAAAATTTGAATTTTTGTTCGGAAAAATATTTGAATTCTTTGAAGTAGGCTTTGAAATGTTAAAAATTTTAAGAAAATATCAATGAAAACTAGACGGTTTTTTTTTAGCATTTTTATACGCATTACATTTGCCAAGATGCTGAAAAATGCTGTTTTAAGAACAACAACAATTACATGTAATTCAAAGCCGCATTTTTGAGCATTTTTTAAAAATGCTGAAAAATGCTAAATGCGTCTGTAGTGGAAACAGCCCCTTAGAGATTAGAGCAGATGCTTAAAAATAATAATAAAAACCTTGAAACATAAATAAGTAAGTGTAATTATTAAAAACAAAAAAAAAAAAAATGTCTTATGTGCCGATTAGCTTATTCAAAAAGGTTCCGAGTCTAGGACATGGAGCAAACTTATTGATTGATAATCTGTGACATAAACAGGGCAACCAAAAATATTTGAATTAAGCTATAAAAGTATGCAAGTCAATATTTCAAAAAAAAAAAAATATATAATAATTTATAAGTATTTTCCTTTGGAACTGAATTCCAACTTTTATATAATGTGATCCGTAAAAATTCAATGACACCCTTCTGAGAGTGTGTATAAATAGGCGTGTTTTCCAGGAATCAACAGAATTCCAGCAAATGATTCTAAAACTTTTTTGGGGAGAAAAGTGCACTGAGCCTAATATGGAAAGATTGTGCCATTCGGGATCTCAAAATTTATCTTTCATGGTTGCTAGAATGCTCCTTAAGAGTCTGTTTGGAGTCTCTGTTATAAATTTTAAAAAAAAAATGGCTACATGTTGCAATGAATTTTCGAATGTTTTTTCGAGCGACTCTTCAGGACCAAGGCTCCTAGGCGGTGTTTCTTCAGACCTGTGCAAAAGCACAACTTCGAAGAGCTGCGTTAGGAGTCTTTTTAAACTCTTTTTCAGAGCACTCCAAGTATAGTTGGCAGTTGGGCAGTTATGGGAGACATATGAGAAACCGCTTGCTTTTTAAATTGAAATCGAAGGAATTCTGAGAGTTCATTCTTTCGAGTTTCCACATAAAAAATCAAAAAACCAAACAAAATTCAATTATATATACCAACGATCTTTCATATCGACTTCCGTTAATGAAATTGCAATCTTCTGATGAAAAAAAAGATATGCGCAAACGAAAATTTGTAATTGTCAAGTTCAAGTTCAAGACATTTCGAAAATTTAATAGTTTTATGAGTAGCGTAATGTTGTGCATACAGTGACCGGGACACGACGACAGATAGATATTTAACTGCAGCGTGGCGATTTCCTCTTTTCAAAGTGGAAAATCTTGATGCTGTAGAAAGAGATAAATGTGGCATTCTAGATATGCATGATGTTAGCTATCTGATCGATTCTTGGCACTGATTCTATTCAAAAAAAAAAAAAAAAAAAAAAGCTAAACAGAACTTTTTCGGCCGTTCATTGCAAATATTTATTTTTAATTTTGTTGTTGTTGTTTTTTGATTTTCCGATTTTCGTTGCGACAGTTTAGTGTTTGGGTGTCTTGTAGTAGCAGAGGGCTATGTCGCGTTGAGATGGATTGAAAATTTTGTAATTAATTCACGTTTTTCTGTGCATTCATGAATTATTTTTGTTTATTTTATTTTTTTGGCTCAAGAGGCAATTGTGGGGATTTCTCAAGAATTTTTTGGCGGAAAGCGGAAGTTTTATGTCATCTTTTTATGTGACTCTCTTGAACTTGGCACATGCAGCCTGAAAACGCATTATGATGATGAAGGTTAGACAAAACACTGAGATATATTCGAAATACCTTTTGTAATGAACTAACATACTTATCTGTCTATAATAGCGTACAGGTGTCAATTTTGTTGATTTGTCAGTTCATCAAATGTATGAAAATTAATTATTTTTAAAAACCGAAAAGTTGTCAGTGGAGCAATAAAAGTTTTGGAAAATATGAAGTGGGTAAATATGGAAATTTCCTGAACAAATGTGCTGATTTATGTCAAAAGTTAAAAGTTATTTTCTTAGGCATTTAATTAAGTCTAGAAAAATTAACCATCACCTTTAATCGCTCAATAGTCCTGGCACATTTCTTCGATTCTTCTGCGGCCGCTCATATCCCTCACTTTGGCCATAGACCATGCAATCTAAGATAATATCTTCATTGAAAAAAATGCGACAGCTTCACGCCTAGGCTGGAATATAGCATATCTATTCTCCATGTGCATCAAGTTAGCTTGCACTTTTTCGAATTTCCCGAAAAAAATTATTGTGCCGTAATGTGCCCAGTTTGTGCTATCATGTGCCGTTTCGAAAAAAAAAAAAATCCTCAAGGGATGCCATTTTTATGAGGAGGTCCTTTTTTTGGTGTCAAGTTAGCTTGCACTTTTTCGAATTTCCCAAAAAAAATTATTGTGCTGTAATGTGCCCAGTTTGTGCTATCATGTGCCGTTTCGAAAAAAAAAATGTAATGAGTCTTAGCTCTAGGATGTTGCTAATCCAAGAGCTGATTGTTGGGTCAATTCTTGCGGCAGAGAGCTCCTTTGTTATGGCCTCTCTCGTTACATTATTGAAAAATGAAGTCCCGGCTAACGTGACACGAAAAAAAGGACCTGCTCATAAAAATGGCATCGCTTGAGGAATTTTTTTTTTCGAAACGGCACATGATAGCACAAACTGGGCACATTACAGCACAATAATTTTTTTTGGGAAATTCGAAAAAGTGCAAGCTAACTTGATGCACATCTATTCTCCCTAAAAGGATCGGTATCAACGTGCGTGGGAATAATTTGTTGAATCACCTCAAATATACATTTAACAACGAATTATTACTTGCAAATAAATTTCTGCTTATCTTATCTCTAGGAATAGGAATTATTTTCCAATTTATTAGCACTTTTTATAACAAAAAAAAAAAACCGCCAAATGCTTTTCACATCGACAAGCATATCATATTTTCCTTTCAAAAACGATAAAAAATCAAGAGTCAGTAATTTAGGAATTATTGCAAATGAAAACCATTTGAAAAATATTCATACCTTCATACACCTAATCTCTCAATAGCAATAGTCATAACAAACAAACATAGAAAAAAGTGGTTTTAACTTTTTTGGCTTTTATTGCCTACAATTTTAAAAATACTACATTTAAATGCCAACGAACGACCTATGGATTGACGTACAAATTTCAAAAGCTATACTTGTGCGCGTATAGAATTTCAAGTAGGTTTCTTTGAAAATCAATGGATCGCTTGCATTTGATCGTTTTGTAAATAAATATGTGCAACTCCCAGCATTTGATGCCTTCCGAGAATTACTTAATGACTATCATTTTAGTTTGCCTTCTTAGCGATGCCGCAAACTTTTCGCTTGTGTTCTTCCTGTTCCAAGCAATCGACAATAAATTTTGCCAAATCGTACTTGGAAATTACACGACCCGGCGATGAATCATGTTGAACGCTAATTTCAGTAGAAGGTTCATCGGCAATATGAGGTGGAAGTACGGCAATATAATCTAAATTGGAAATCAAAAATAATAATCAAATACCAGAGCAATTCGCAAAATTTAATACCTAAATCGGATGCTTTGGTTAAATCCAACATTTTCTGATGTTCGGTATTAATGTTGTGGAACATGGCTGGAACCTCGTTAATTGGTTTAAAGAGGAACGATGACATTACGATGGAGAAACGACGAATGTTCTTCTCTTTCATTGCTGAAATAAGATTTGCTGTTCCCTTCGACATGTCAGTGGATTCTCCCAACTGATTTCTGGTTCTATAATTTATAATATATAATATATATTATATAAAAATATAATATAATGTTTCTATAATATATAAGAAATTGAAAGACGTATCATACCCTACGTTTTTTTGGTGCGCTAGGAACGAATCTAAGTTCGTGATTAGCCCACAACCCTTATTTTCGCCTCTCCACCCCTCACAAAAACATCTCTCCAAAGAGGTGTTGAGTCAAACATACTACGGATTGGCTCTTCATGCCATACCATACCATAACCATGCCTCATACATTCCTATTACTTACCCAAGTATTATGCAAACTCCATCAACTCCATCAATAGCTCGTTTGCAATCATCTAAATTGACCACATTCCCCTGAACCAGCTCGACTTTGCCCTTAAAACGTTCCGGTAGTGTCGTTTCTGATCGATAAAGCAGACGCACTTGCAGACCTTTAATTTAAATAAACACGATTGACAAGGTGTCTTTTATTTAATTCAAAAATAACTTTTAAAAAAAATTTGTTACAAACCTTTCTTTAGGGCATAATCCACCACACATTGTCCGGTCATTCCGGTTCCACCGATCACCGCTATACGCTGCATTTTTCAAAACTTTAAAAGCAAACTAAATTTGTTTTTATTCGAATTCGTGCGATCGAGCAAAGTTATATGAATTTTGAGAATTTATGGCATGCAGTGCTGCCATGTTTTTGTTTTCGAAAAATCTGACAAGCCGAAGAAAGTATCTTCCCAGATAGCATTTTTTTTTTTGAAATTTTTAATAAAAAACGAGTCTTTCAAGTTGTCTTTCATTAAAATAATCAAATATGCGCTCGTTTTCTGATCAAAAATGATTATTTTTTCGGGAGAAAATGGAACCCTAGCCGCGATTCTGTTTGGGGAGTCATATTTGATATCATTTGCATGTTAATGTCTTACATTTTGGGTCATATTCTAGTGTTTAGTCGATTTCCACATATTTTAATTAGACAATATTATTAATTTCAAAGTATCGTAAAATCTTTACATAAATATTTGTAGTGTAAAAATTAATTAGTCGAGATCTATTTCGTTAATTTATAATCGTTTGCTTTCCAAAAAAACAAAAAAAAAAAGTTATTTATAAATCAATACACGTTTTTAGACCTTTACGTAAGTATATATGTATCTATAACGAACTAAAATTTTCGACTCAAGCTACTCTTCCATATGAACGCAAATATGTTTAGATGTGAAAAAAATCTTAATGTTGAAGAAAAATCTTTACTTCTGGCAGCACTGTGTGTTAAGAATTAAAAAAACAGGTGGAGAGTGATCAGTGCTGCCACCTTCACATTATTTGTTATCGAAAAAATATATCCGTTATTTTTAAAAATTTTATGCAATATGAAAAGGATAAACAATAGGTTAGCAAAAAATTTTCTAACACACTGTAGCTGGTGAATGTTGTAAAACTGTGAATTTTCGTATGCAATTTGACAGTTTTTTACTTACTCAGTTGTACATTCGTTTTGTAAATTTTTGCATGAGGACGATAATATTTTGCAAATAAAGGTTTTTCTAAAACAAATTTGCTGGCCGGAATTATGTTGCTCGTGACATTGTTCTTGAATGTTTTTTTTTTTACAAAACGACATTAGCTTTACCGATAAGAATAAAAAAAACTGGTACCTTTCGATAAGGTCGTTATCATTGTTTCAGCACGAGACAACATCAAACCTATACTCGTATCTCAACTACAGCGCGGGCCATCAGAGTGGGGTTCATTGCCTTTATCGGTTTCTTAGAGATTCCCGTTCTTTTTATTATGGACAAAAGAAAATACCGTTTCTTATTTTTATTTTGATATTTTTTTTTACATGGCCGAATGCCATTTATTATTACCGTGGTCTCTATTAGCTTCTTTTTCGACTATTATTTCGGTTTCAGTTTTTTATTGTCATACATTTCGGAGGCCTTAACTTTCAAGGCCATACGTTATCACCCAGAATATTATAAAATATAACATACAAAATATTAGCACAAGAGAGGTCTACACTTTGTCAAACATCCCATTCACTGGCTTCATTGGTCGATAAATGATTATCGTCCTGATTTTTCATACGACGTGAAGTCACGCCCATTTTTAATTCAGTTAGAAAGTCCATAACTTGTGGTCTACGTTCCGTACGTGGCTTGCTTCCACTTATTGTAGCAGCTTTCTGGTCGATTTTCTAAAAAAGATATGATAAACATATCAGTGAGGCTCTTTAATTTCTGAAACTTTCGAGAAATAAATTACCTTTAGCGCTACGCCTTTCCTAATACTTTCTAGTAACGCATCTCTTGGGTCGTCTGTGCTATTTTCAATCGAATTTTTAGACTCGCTCTTATGAAGTGGCAGTTGCGTGGAATGAATATCAAGAATGGGTGCCATTGGAGGTGCTGGTGGTGCTGGAGGTGGTGGTGGTGGTGGTGTGGGGCCATTAGTAATACTAGAATTTGAATTATTGGTGTTAAGTAAAGGAACGCCATTATCTGAGATACTTTTGATGGCCGGTGGCGGCGGCGGAGTCTGTCGTGGTGGGAGGCTTCCAATATTAGCTTTGGGAATAAATGATGGAAAACTTTTAACAAAAAGTGGTTTTGGTGGAGTTGGTGGTGGTGTTCTATTCCTCTTAGGAGTTGGCTGACCATGTAACGGTGCATATAATGGCTCGTATTCATTTGATTTTTTCCTTGGCTTCATCGAATGCATTGGATCGAATGAAAAGTTATTGTCATAATCCTCTACAGTCCTATCGACTTTAGTTGGTTGAACGGCTATCACTAATGGCGGCGGCGGCAACGTTTTTCTTAATTGTTGGTAACGACGTACTTGAAAATTGTGATTTTCTTGGCGGTGGTTCGGGTAATTGCGTTCCCGGCGGCAATGGTGGCAGTTCAATTACACCAACTGGTGATTCCGCATCGTTTACTTCATTCGGTATGGGAAATTGTTTGGAACTCGCAAAACGTGACGTCACTAAAGTGTAATTGGAGAAATCCATTTTCAGACTCGATGAACTAGGATTTTGCGGTATGTCGAGTGCTGGTCTCGATTTTCTATGATCTGGATAGCCAGATATCGTAGCGTAATTAATACGGGAATCTAATGTTGGTATGTCCCGATTATTGGTGCTCATCTTATTTTGTAGAAAAGTACAAGTAATTTGATATTTTCATTTAATTAGCATATTTAATACTACCGTATAAAAATTGTAACGAAAATCGTATATATTGAATTATTTCACTTACAAATCTGACCGATCGCAAGTATTTTAAATTTATACCGTCTGTATCAAATTTATACTTTTTATTTGAAACGAAAATTGTATAAAATTTTATTTAAATATTAATGCTTTTCTGCATACTTTACTAGTATTCGGATAGGAAAATATAGTTTGTGATACTGATCTAATAGTGAAAAGATCATTAAAAATGTAATTTGAGACACCAATTGCACGGACTCGATTGAAACTAGTAAGATTAATACGAAAAATTGATACGCAAGTGTAAAACATTTCCGTATCAATTTGATGATTTTCGTATCAGAGGAATATTAAAAAATATTAACTTGATATTATAAATATCAGTGTGATATTTTTTAATGCAAAATTGATATTTTTCAATTTATACGAGGATTGATACGGGTTTATCAATCTTCGGATCAGGCGGATTTTTTTCGGTGTAATAATCATATATGAGCACACACTGCAGTGTGCATTCAACAATTTCATTGCCAGTATTAATTTAGTGGCACTAAAATTCGAATTGCACTGCCAGTAAGTTTTTATTGATTACTGATATTTCACTTGGATTACCAGTAAAATTTTTATGATTACTTATAAGAAAAATTACACTACCAGTGAAAGTTTACGTAGCTGCTGGTAGTTACAAATAATGAAATTTAGGTATCAATTAAAATTTACTGTTACATTTTTATGCATTTAAACTGCTAATGAAAAGTGCCCATCTATGACAGCGTTAATCATCTAATGAAGCCACAATAAATCTCTCTTACATCCTATGTGAATATAAAGTCTATGATTGGCTAAGTAGACTTGAATACATGTGTGTCACCTAGATTCAAATCATGGTGTAAATACTATCTGTCATGCCATGACAGTAATAAATAAGAAATAAGCTCTCTTACCATCCATGTGAATTTCGATTGAACGATCTTACGAATTAAATCGGTTTTACGCATGCCAGCAACATCTACTTCCGAAATATCTCTCTCGATTAAATATTTCCGCAAAACATTATCATTATTCGATGAGTTTAGGTCGAATGCATTTCGTGTCATATCACGATTCATATCGCCGGCATTGTGCTGGAAATTCATCGGTCCGCTTATTTCGTATCGTATTCCCTTTCGGCTTGTAACGATGGTTGATGGAGCTGTTGGTTGTGTTCCTGGTGCAAGAGTAAAACGTTGCGGTACAGATGGACTATTCAAATTTTGTAGACTACCACATGAAACACTTGAACGCATGGTTGCATAGTTTCTTTGTTGTTGTTGGTGTTGTTCTTGCTTACTGGCTGCGTTTCCTTGTTCCTCATTTGAGGAGGATGTCGTTGAGGGTGTTGGTGTTATTGGTGAGTTATTCATTGTTGATGGCTATAATTATTGGAAAGGGAAAATGAAAACTATAGATACGATAACTGATTTATAGTACTACTTACCATCCAGTAACCGGGCATTTTATTACTTTTGATGATGTCGTAAATGAAGGCACGACGTTGTTTGATTGTTAAGCGTTCGATTTCATCCGATAGTCCAGCCTTGCGTAAGTATAGACGTAACATTTCATCGTTTTCTGTGCCATTTAAATCGAAAGTCTTTCGAAAATTAATCGATTCACCTCCTTGCGTGTAATGAAAATCTTTCGGCTGGCCAATGAACTCATTGTCCATGTTGCTGGGATCAATATCAATTGACAGGATTTTATTTATTTATTTTTTTTTTCAATTCTAAAAGTTTTCTTTTACAATAGTTTTGCCATTTAAAAGATAAAAACTGAGTCACTTGATCATTTGAAAGGTATTAGGATTTAAAATTCATATCAGTTATGGCTAATTTCGTTTTTATTTTTATTTTTATTATTTTATTCTTCGAATACATGCAAGTGAAAACATCACAAACACTTTACAAAAGAATCTTTTCCGAGATCTTCTTTGGATGAAAACACTTGTTGAACTGTTTTAATTTTTTTTTTTATTTTATAGAAATTATTTCCCCATCGATAATTTGCAAAAAAAAAAGAGCAATTCTTATCAACATAGTTAGATATTTTTGATTTGACTTACCGGAATCGAGTAACTATGATCGATTTAAGATTTAGTTTGTAACGATAATATGATGGCAATTGCAATATTAATGATTATGTACGGTTCCGAGCAATTCTATTTGGTTCCACCTCTTTCCCATACATCTCTCAATCGAAATGATTTCATCCCCATCTATATAATTCCCCAGTAAGCTCTGCACAAGTCAAATGTAGGGTATTTCGTATTCGATGTTGCTTTGATAACTTGCTGGTATATTTATTTATTTGTATTATTTTGCACAATGAGGTAAGTCGGTTATCAATTGGAGGCCTTCGTCTGCTTAAGATAAGCACGAGGTAATTTTCTCACCTGGCTCTTTAAAAACGATAAATAACAATGAAAACCAGAAAAATGTATAGCAGTAAATTCTGAAGCGTTTAGTTGACTGTCATATCGGCATTGCTGCGGTTCTAAATTATTGAATGCGATTTCATTTTGCAGCAAATTTTATGCAAACGTATATTTTTTATTCGTCAAATCATCTGCAAAGTGGTAAAATAGAGCGTAGATAGCAATAAATAAAAGCTCTCTGCCAATGAAAATTAGGCAATTATTCTCGTGTAGATCTAGCCATCAATCAATCTATAGGTAGTCCATTGTTCTTATCCTAATTAAAATTACTTTTTTATATGAATCTCTCCTGACATAAGCTTTTGAGCTTTGCAAATTGAAGGCACCTCGAGGCATACGTATATACTTAAGCTAAAAACAGATTTTCTGATTCTCATAAAAAAGCTTGGAAAATAAATGTGTTCAGTTTCAGATTCTTTTCTATATTGAATATGGCGGCTACCAGAACTTCATATTATGTCAAAAGTGCATAAAATGGAGGTTAAACTAACAGGTTTCGAATTTTAAAGTACGCGGTACTATAGATGATTGTGGATTAAAAACCAAATCACATTCACCAGAGTTATCTATAACCACAAAAAGCTTTCTTGAGTGTAGTTTTCGGTTTCTTTTTTTTAGGGTTATGGTGAATTCTAGACCAGATGGAGCTTTATAGACTTCGAACACATATAGGAAGTATAGTGACACTTCTGGGTCGGACACTTTTATATATGTATTTGTGGAGCTGTGTTATTCATGCTGTATGGTAAAATCAATGAAAATGCGGCACTCTAATTTAAGCTTTGCTCTTAAGGGCATGGTATGGTTTTAAAAAATGTTTGGGTTGTTTTTTTTTTTTTTTTTTTTTCTGAATGTACAACATTTCAAGAGTATTGTGTAAAAATTCCAAGTAAATCGTACTAAAACTAAAGGAGATACAGCGATTCAAGTGAGTGGACCTTAGTGTAAAAAGTGTAGAAAAAAAAATTTCAAATCGATTTTGTGAAAAACGACTTTTTTGAAGTCCGTGAACACGATGCTGCAAAATCTACTTGACCGATCGTTTTAAAATTTTTTTCAATTATTATACACATAAATCAACAAGTATCGCCGTGGCCCTTTTTTTTTTTTATCTTTTTTCCTATTTTAAAACAATAAAGTAACCTCAATTTTTAAGCGAAAATCGCGTTTTTGACTTCAAAACGCTACCAAAAAAAAAAAAAAATTATTAAAAAAAATAGGGCCACGGCGATACTTCGGGATACAAATTACCTTTTAAAAACATGTTTCCTTTTTTTTCAGATGAACCGCTAACCTCTAATCATGTTCACGGCAAACCAACTTTTTTTCGAGGAGCCTCCGGAGAATCGATATCACGTATTTATCTATCGATAATTTCAATTTTTTTTTTTCCCAAATACACTTAATAAGCATAACTACAACATGTATATGAAGAAAATAAACCAACATTATTCATGTCTCCAAAAAAAATCATGAAAACATGCCTTTTTTCGGGTTTAAAACCATACCATGCCCTTAATAGGAACATTAATACTCGCAATTAATTGAGTTATTTGAATTTTTGTACAAAAAACACCTTTAATCGGAGAAAAATACCACAGGCGCTAGAGAATGCAGCACTTTGCCATGCCAATGCAACCCTAAGTACCATATCATGCTGCCAGATTTAAGTATTTTCAATATGTTATGTGAACAACGATTCTTGTTGTAAGTATTATCATATGTTTCGAAGATAATTCATTCATATATCTTTATTTAGCTGTGACTGCCTATTTTCGAGAGTTGTAAATTAATGGTTCATTTTTATTTTTAATTCAATTGATTTCAATGATGGATGGGACACTACATGCTGTAGGGCTGTATTTTGTAAAAGTTCCACAAAATACAGCGCATCATGTTTGGGGAATATCCCCCAAATTAAATGACCTTTAATGATCTTTAGTGGAGTCTTAGGGTAGAAAAGTGATCAGGGATAATTTTATGGGACCAAGTTTTTGTTTTTAGAAGATTTCGATATGAAATTTTAGGGAACTTGGACTTGTTTTGAGACATTTGGGGGAAAAAAGTCTGGCAATAGTGGTGTAGACAACCAAAGTTGCCAGTGCCATGCTCTAAGCATGTGTGGGTCACATTAACCTCTATCGGAATGTAATTTCAAAAAAAAAAAAAAAAAAAAAAAAAAAGAAGGGAGAACAAATCTAGTCGACTTGACTTCTGTCAATGAAAAAATCGGATGAATTCCAAAATAAACGGAAAATTTTCGATCATATCACGGCTTTCCTTGTCGCTGTCGATAAGGAAGAAAAAGAAGAAATGATGAACGACGATGTGAATGAAAACGCAGATTTTTTTGAAACAGTTCCATGGAATATTGAGCAATTGAATGAAATCCCAGTTGAAAGTATCGTACCGACTGTTATTGCCGAGAGTATGCAAATTGAAACATGCAATAGCAATGATTACGTCCAACCGATAACGCTAACAACATTCGACCAAGGAGGGGAACTTCGATTTTTGGAAGCACCCTTTTCCATAACAGCCGATGAAGCCTTAGCAGCTGAAAAGTTGCTCCATCTTTCTGAAGCGAATAGAGTACCGTTAACAACAGGTAAACGACGCTTAGACCGTGTCTTCACAAGCAGTAACAATTTTAGGCGCAATATTTCGATGTTTATTTATTTTTTTTTTTTTTTTTAATTATTTAAAAACGAAGAATTTGTGCTTGCACAGTCGGCATGTTTACTAGCTGTTATTTTATTTTATTAGGTATTTTTGCATCGGCAGGAAATGTCTTGACAGGATCGATGACGTCTAACTCGGAAGGATTATCATTTCAAATAACTCTTTCAATGGCAGTATTGAAAAAAAAAAAAAAATAAATAAATAATGGAAATTCATCGGAGATAGTTGTTATATATGACCGTCATCGAAACTAAATTTTCGACATTTTCTGCTGAAAAAAATTCAATGCCTGGTCATTAGTGAAAATAATTCCGTTTAGGACTGATCGCGTATTGTATTTTGTGGTTCAACAAAATACTGGCTTGTGTAGATCGCGCATTAGCCCACATATGAACAAACAAATAGTAAATAAGTTATAATTAAGCTGCGCTTATAAGTGTTTCGGTTATTTTTTAAGCCTGCATTCCAAATCTAGACGTTGACGTAGCTGCGGTCGTTAATGAAGCCGCCGCAGCCGTCATTGAATCCGGACAAGAAGATTTCAATGCTGATGAGGAGCAAAGGAAATTATTGAACCTTTTGCGATTGTCAAATCCAAAATATACAACAGTGGGTAAGTCACAAAAAATTTCAAAAAAAAAAACGATCCTTTTGAAATGCTCTTCTCTTCTCTCCTCTACACATTGTCTTTAGAATCAATTTCGCCACCGATCGATTTTCAAATTATTAAGTGCAGCAATTGCTCGAATACGTTCGACCATGATAAATTTAAATTCCATGTGTGTGACCATGATGAGAACCAACAATTGATTGCACTGGAAAAAACCGTAATCGATCAAAAGGAAACACGAATCGAGCATGTTTTCCCAGAAGAGCATGCCGGCGTACGTTTGTTACGAGAGAATCAAATTCGATTGCGACGTTTCTTGAAAGAGGAACTAAAATATGAGGTATCACTTAATCCGATAAAATGCACGCAGAATATTACCATTACACTTGATGATAATGGTAAAAGTTTTATAAGCAGTGAAATGGAGATAAATTCACAGAGCAATGCACCAAAAGAAGCAGTGATAACACCACGAGGCAATGGCAATGGGAATGCAATGGAATGGTAATGGAAATGGTAATGGAAATAACAACAGCAATGGTAATAATGGCAATAAAAAATCTGAGAATCCGCATGAATGCTCCATATGTGATCGTCGCTTTGTTCACGCATCCGGACTGCTTAGACATATGGAAAAACATGCACTCGATTTAATACCTTCATCGAATGGAAGACAGACAGCCGCAACCCAGAGATCACACAGTTTACGAGTTGTAGTTAAATGCCAATTGTGTGGGCGTGTCTTCTTCAAGACTAAAGATGCGTTCACACATTTCTTGACACATTTCCCGGACGGTTCGAATGATGATATTGAGATGGATAATTTCATGGACGTACCGTATGAAGCTTTCGTTGATGAAGCCATTGGAATAATTTTCAACGAAGTGAGTTTTCTATTTGAGGATTTTGCAACGTACAACTAAAAGTGATACATTGTGCACAGAGACACATCCTAGATGGTATCACTTTTAGATCTCCTTGATTGAGTAATATTGATAATTTTTTGTTTAATTTGTTTGTTTTTTTTTTTTCAGCAAATATCCAATATCAATTTGGGTAAAAATGGCAATGTAAAGGGTTCCAATTATTTAAAAGTTATCATACTTGGCAGCATTTTACAATGCGAATTTTGTGATTTCATCTTCACGGATGTATCGTATCTGTTTCTACACTCGTCCGTGCATTCACCGGAACGTTGCTTCGAATGTTTATCCTGTGAGATTTCAGTAAAAACGAGCAAAGAGATCTATTCCCATTTTCAAGCCGAATGCGTCTTCATGCGTGAGAGCCTCAAAGTCTTTCAAACGAATACTCAACGTTATTTCGTTTGCAATGTTTGCGAAATGAAATTTCAAACGTTAGAGCATCTCCATGAACATCGGTTTGTAAATAAAAAAGAATTTTATACATAATAATCTTTCCACAATTGAATTGTTTTCAATTTTTTTTTTTCAGTTATACCGCCTTTCATTTCTTTCCACGATTCAATGCAAAGCAACAAAAATTGCAAGCACCCTGCGAATATTGTGAAGCAGTTTTCGAAAGTATCAAGGACCTTGTCTTTCATTTCCAGGCACAACATTTCAAAAAATGTAGACGAGAGAACTTTCTGGGCTACGGAAATAATCAGGTTTCAAATAAATTGCGTCAATATCTTTGTGATGTATGTGGTAAATCATATACGCAGTCTAGTCATTTATGGCAGCATTTGCGTTTCCATCAGGGTGAGTACGTATACACATATCTTTTATGGATTTCGAACTGTATATCCAATGCAAGATAAAACACTTCTTCCAAGAAGGTGTAAAACCATTTGCTTGTCAAGAACCCGGCTGCTCAAGGAAATTCACAATTCGTCCAGATTTACACGATCATATTCGAAAATGTCATACTGGCGAGCGCCCTTTCCATTGCCATATCTGCGGAAAACGTTTCCTGACCGGTTCAGTTTTTTATCAGCATCGTCTTATACATCGTGGTGAACGTCGATATGAGTGTAATTACTGTGGCAAGCGTTTTTATCGTGCCGATGCACTTAAGAACCATACGCGCATACATACTGGAGAGAAGCCTTACGATTGTGAATATTGCACCAAAAGTTTCCGACAGGTTAGTGTGGATCTTATGTAAATATTTTTTTAATATTTCCGATTAAGCTTCGTAATTTAATCAAGAGAGGACTTGATGAGCAGTTTTTTTTTTTTTTTTTCAAATTTTTATTTTTAATTTTCTTGAATGGGAAAAAAATCTTCCTCTCTCTGTTGTTTTTTCATTTGATGGGATATTTTTTTCCATTTTATTTTCGAGACAATCCATTTTTAAGTTTGATTTTCTTAAAATTATTACAAGTTTTTCTATATATATTTTATTTTAAATTTTGCTTTAGGTTGTTTTTGGCTCGGTCAAAATGAAATAAAAACTTTATTCAGAGCTCTTTTTTTTTAAACGAATATTATAATTTTGATTTAAAAAACTCTACAAAGACTGCAAATTTCTTATTTGAAGTTGTAATACTATGCACAAAATGAATGGTTCGGAAAAGGAATCAATCAACAGCAGTGGCGTGTCCAGAGAAATACTGCTTTGATAGTGCTTATATTTTCCACAGTGGTATATTAAACAATTATAAGACATTAACCCAAAAATTTTTGGGGGGGCTAGAGGAAGTTTAGAGAGTTATGGACCAAAAACCAAAAAAATCCGAAAATTTCATAACGTCCGATTTTGATGAAAATTAATATATAGAATAAGTGAAAAATTCTAAGAATTTTAGCACTAAAATTTTTTAAAAAAACTGGTCCTTTCTGGACCAGTTTGGAACTAGACCCTAACTAGACTAGTAGTAATCGGTTTCTTGAAAAAATTTTGACGCCAAAATTCTTAGCATTTTTCGCTTATTCTATATATAAATTTTCATCCAAATCGGACGCCATAAATTTTTCGGATTTTTTTGGTTTTTGGTCCATAACTCTCTAAACTTCCTCTAGCCCCCCCCAAAAATTTTTGGGTTAATGTCTTATAATTGTTCAATATACCACTGTGGAAAATATAAGCACTATCAAAGCAGTATTTCTCTAGACACGCCACTGATCAACAGTAAACCGATTCAGAGAGACGACAAAATTGAGTCAAAATTATGGGGAAGATGTATTATTTAAAAAAATACAACAACAAAAATACAACAATGAATATTCCATGGGATTTTTTGCTCAGACATTTTTCCTCGATTAAAAGGAGAACGTGAATTATTGCTGTCTGTATATGTATTTACTACTCCATGTGTTAAGGATAGGAATTTTTGGAAATCCGTTTTGAGAAAATTCCTGGAAATATTTAGAATAGGGCTGATAATAAAATAGGAAATAGGTAGCTATAAAAAATAACAGTCAGTAATGAAATATCCTGTTTAAATTTGAAAAAGCATGAAAAGATTTTTTTTTTAATTATTTGAAAAGACCGTAAAAAGGATTCAAATATTATTTGCAAAAAAATTTCGAGAACTAAAGAAAAGAACAAAAAAAAAAATCAGCTTGGAAAAATTCCACACACTCGTTTTTTTCCGTTGAATCGTTTTCAAAATGGCGTAACATTGTTATTACGAGGATTTTTAACTCATATTCTACAATGTTCGTAGAAAAAAAACTACTAGATGTACGGATTTTCTTTTACTTCATTCATCATTCATGAAGACAGTTAACTTTGTGCAGAATTCTTAGTGTATTTACTCATCTGTTGTATATACCTTAAGAATACCGAGACCTAGAGAACACAAAAAAAAAAAAAAACTTGTAACGGCAAGAATATTTTCCATGAAACGATCCATCTAATTACCCTAGGTATATGCAAAGTCTACTTCGTCCATTGTGCTCATTGAATATTTACGTTTTTCTTTTAAGCGCGGAGATTGTGACAAACACACGCGGGCACGGCATGCTCACTTGGATGAAAATACGCGTAATATGTTAAAATTGCAGAAGATGAATCTGAAGATGGCGGCTGCCACTAAGAATAGTGTAAACGACGAACAACAACAACAACAACAACAGCAACAGTTTCCAAACAATTTGCCGGTGATTCAATAAAATAGGTTTTTTTTTTTTACTAGTCGTTTAATTGTCAGCGCATTTGTTGATACTCTCTTGTAGAAGCACAAGTGCAATCATTTATGCTATTTGATTTTTTTAGTCCTAATTTTAATTAGTTTATAGGGAATTGTTTTTGTTTCTGCAAATTTTAAAGTCTTTTTTACTTGCATTGATTTTTATTATTCGCTGTTTTAAGACAAAAAATAATGAAACTAAAAAAATTAATGTTGTGTTATTTAAAGAAAAAATTATACTAATAAAATTAAGTTTTTTATAAAGAATTGCTTGAAAAAAAAGAAAGTTTTTAAAACTAAACGAAATTTACAAATGGAATCAAGATGTTGCTGCTATCCATATGTAACAAGTGGTCTGTGAAATGTGTTGCTCTTGCAATATCCCAACATGACGTATCATGGTCAGTAGATTTTGTGTCTTTTTGTCAACCATTCTTTCCATTTTACGTGCAATATCGCCGACAGTAATAAAATTTCGACCTGTTTTTTTTAATGAAATCGAACATTTAAATTGGGACTTTTAATAGGCGGAAATTAATTTCTTCGATATTGTTATAGGTATTACCTGGAGCATAACTCATTTGCGATTGGAAAGCCTTCCATAATTCGTATTCTTTAGTATGTTGTACGGCTGCACGGGTGCGGTAGACAAGCTTATATTTGTCGTTAAAACATGGCACAATGGTGTGTTCAAGGAAATTGCGCAACTCTTCAAATGAAACGCGACCACGCATATATCTAATATTACGAAAATTCTTCATAAGAAACACAAATTATATGAATGTTAAATGAATTCTTACTTTGGTATACTTTCAAACTGTTTGGGAGCTAAACGGACGTTGAATTCCAGAAAATCGAATTGGATCATCTTCCTTGATTTTTTAACTAATGGAGATTCTTTGTAGTTCTTGATAGAGATCATGGGGGTCTGCAAACGATAAACATGGATGAAAATAAATTGGATATCTTAAGAATCAACTCGTACTCACCACTGACATATTTTCAAATTGTAATTGATTTGGATTTAAAGTTTGTTTTTGTATAGAACGAGGAAAATTTGATTGAGACAATTCCAAGATTTGTGGAATCAACAAGTTTTGAAGTGGAGATTTCACGTTTTCTGATTGAGCAATTTTTTTCTTTTTAGTTTCAACTAAAAACTTAAGAATAGATGCTTGTGTCTCTCTTAGTTCCCGCATAACATCATCATAGTCTTTCCGAACGATCGCCAAATCGCGTCTCAACAACTTATTAGTTGCTTGCATCTGATTCTCAGCTTCCATTATGCCTGAAAATGATTTTAGAATATCAAAAATAAGCAAATTCAATGCTAGAAACAATTGTTTCAATTGAAACATCGACAATTAAACAATAACAACAACAAACCTTCAAGTATTTTATGAAAAAGCGGATGATCCTTTATATCGTCGAATTTTTGTACAACGGATACTGAATCACTTAAGAAACGGATTTGGTTTATTATTTTGCCATTTTCTTCGATTAAATGATCCATTTTGCAGGCAATATCGTTCGATTAAATTATCTTCAATCTACAAATTTGAATTGAAAAACGATTCTATTAACAGCTGTTGACTTAAATCAAAATAAAGCCCCTGTTATAGTTTGATCAATAATAGAGCCTTTGTTATAGTTATCTCCATACAATACGTTGTCTCAGAAGTTGTAGAGCCGTGACGTCATAACAGTTTCTGCCTTGCTGTTAACCGTTGTGATGAAATTTTTATTTAAATATTATAATACTTTAGAGAAAGTGGCCAGGCTTAAGACAATCAGAACAGAATCAAAACACCTCAAAAAATTACAAAAATTAAAGAAAAAATAATACAAATCTATAATCAGGTGAAAAAATTCCTATCAATTACTACGTTGCGTCATTTGCAAATAAAAATATTGATGATAGACAAATTTAGCATATAAATTTATATGTGCACATAGCTTAGTCACGCAAATAAGTTCTGAATAGCAATGCTATTCGCAAATCATATGCTAGGCACTGCTACTGGTATACGAAACAACAAACTGATAGTGCAAAAGACGTGGCAGGAAATATAAAATTTGACAGTTGGTTTATGAAGGTAAACAAATATGAGGTTTGCGCTATTACATGAATACCACTATTATTATTATAAAAAGTATTTAGAGTTTTTAATTCACTGCCCAAAAAGGTACTTGTCTTCTTTAAAAGTACTTGGTACATAGTACCCGTATTGATTAATTGCCAATAATTCCTGTGCACCTTACGTCACTACCTTTTCCCTTTCTTTTGGAATTCTGAAGTGACAACGCCAACATGGGTTTTGCTAATCTTTGGTATTCACATCCCCGAAAATACGGCCAAGGCTCACGGTGCTGGTGAGTATCCATAAAACAATATAATTTTGGCAAGAATTCCTGCTTGGTACTAAATTTTGCATGAAAAGTTTTGTGTGTTCAAATTTGAGGTTAGAATGAAGGCGTTCTCGTGTTGATCGAAGAAATTTTATTCATTTTATTCCTCTTAATGTCTTTTTGCCCCCGGTTGAGTACGGAAACTTGCTTTAAATACGATTTGCTCGTTCCTTAATAAAGGGAGGCCAAATTGAAAGCCTTTGAAATACGCCCATAGCTGCTTTGTTGGTTTTGACGCAACGCAGCTTGTGTTTTTTTTTTGCAACATTACTATTGAATTTCAATGGACGCGTGACTAATCTCTTTGTCTATTAATTGTTTTGTTTTTTAGCCGCGCCTGCTCCAACCGACATGGTTTGATTCGCAAGTACGGTTTGGACATTTGCCGTCAATGCTTCCGAGAATATGCCAATGATATTGGCTTCAAGAAGGTATTTTTACATTTTTCGAAGATTTCTCTTTACTTGAACTTGGTATTTTAATACTGCCTTTCTTTTTCAGCTCGACTAAACAGTCGAAAAAAAATTAATGAGCATTTCTAATATAGAATTGTTCATAAAACTTTTCCCATATTAGTGCTTTCAATTTATCAATAGAATTTGTATAAAATGACTGAACTAATATGGGGGCAACAACAGCAACAACAGCAAACAACAACATTAACATGTCTGCTAGTTTTAACGAGGACAATTGCGACTTTCGATAGTATATACACTAATCATTAAAAGTATGTAAAGTCTGAAAATCATAGGCACCTTGTGTAAACTAACAGGCGGTTAATAAACTATAACAAGAACCAAAAAATCCAAACCAAACGCGTTTTAACTTTAAAAGGATTGAACTAGTACTGAAAGGTAATGCGATGCCGTCGTTAATTTGAGGAGTATCGCTTTCAGGGGATTTATGGAATGTACTGAATATACGTTTAAAGAATGGGAAAGTGGTTCTGCTCAGATTGTGGTTGACGTTCAGAAGCTATATTTTGCTCAACGATGAATCTTTACCCATTTTTGAGAACTAACAACAAAATTTTTTTTCAAGATATTTCATATATCTATGGTGCAATCAGGCAATAAGGCTGCCAAATATCTCAGCTTTTAAAAATATTGAAAGCATAAAATATTCCCTATTTCCATTTTCAAATTTCCATGGTTTTACAAGCCACGCATGTGAAAACAAATCAAGTCCGGAAGCTATTTAACTTGAAGCAACGAATTTTCTGCATATGGCACAATCATTAATCTCCTCTTTTGCTTGTCCAAACCACTTGCAAGCCTTAAATTTTGTTCAATAGATTTTCATGACGTCGAGAGTAGGCCGCAACATAAACTTCCTTAAATCCATGATACGTAACATTGGCTGCAAACTGGATTTTCAAGCAGACTTGCAGACTTATTGCCTCTTTTCGCATGGCATTGAATATTTGCTGGTGCTTTGTTAGCCAAGTCTTAACACTCGCTCCCCTCTCTCTGTGGCTATGACGAGGGATAACTGCTTACGCGACTTAAGCTCCAGGTTGAAATGAATTCCTTTCACCGGGAAATTTGTAAGGGCGCAACTCTTTTCTGCCAATTTTGTCAAAAAAAATGGGATGGAAAACTTAAAATCGTGTATACACGATTATCCTATAATTTCCTATGGGAAGTCAAGGCTTAAAGGTCCGTTTCGACTGGCTCAACTTTTGGCGCTAAAAATGCTATATAAATTTTTTACTGGGCAAATAAATTGGATGAATTTTCAAGGACTCTTAATTCAATTTTAATACTGTGAATCCAACATCGGGAGATCTCAACGAATGGGCAAAGAAACATGTTGAAAAGGGACTTTGAACTGCTTTTTGCGTAGAAGGCATGTTAATCTTACATCACGAATCGTAATCCGATCAGTCATTAGTTGGAAACTTTGAATGCATAGAATATTCTACTCTTATGCCTGAAAAAATGGCATTCATGCTGATGAAAAACTGAACTTTGGTAACAGTCTACAGTACCACACACTCTGTATCGAAGGTATATTGCATTTGTGCGTACGTATGAAACATCCATGCCATGTCTGGTCGTCTGTCTGTATACAGTTTTCTCATAGAAGGAGTTGAGCTATCTTGAAGAAATTTGGTATGCATGTTAACGGGGACATGAGTAGGAACAGGTTCGAGAATGGTCCTAGGAATGGAACTAGGGTCTGTCATGAAAACCTTTGAAACCCGAAATTTTTGATATACATACATACATATATGGATGAAATTTGATGTTTGAATGTAAATCCATAAATTGAAAAAGTGGGCATGTCAAAAGGGCGCTTTTCGAAAATTGCCTATTATAACCGAAAATCAAATGGGACTTGAAATAAAGTTGGCATTTGTGCTTCCTCTATACTCATCAATATCCTCTCCAAAAGTTATATTGATCGGTCCATTATTAAGGGTACCTCCAGTGCTAAGGTTTGTCAAAAAAAAAAAAAAAAAAAAAAAAAAAAATCTGACTTCTAGAGAGATATTTCAATGAAGCTTATAATTTAAGCTTATATTTAAGCTTCCGATTAGATATAAAAAAAGGAAAAGTGAAAAGTCAGTGTTGCCAGGTTAGGGGTTTTCCCCCTAGATTTAGGGGTTTTTCCTACTTTTAGGGGGCAGTTTAGGGGGAGAAAATTTTTAGGGGTATGTTTTGGGGTGGAATTTCGAATCTAGGGGGATTTAAGGAGCTTTTTAGGGGGAGCTACCTGGCAACACTGTGAAAAGTAAAAATTGAACGAAAGTAGAGGCATATGAGGCTCCTTTATGATCTTGAAAATCTCGAGAATACCTTGCCTTATTGATCTTAATCTTGGCGGCTTGTTTTAAAAAATGTTTCAGCAAACTTGCCTCTGCCGTTAACTGTGTTGTCAGATTCCTCTGGCTATAACACCCTTACTTGTTTTTTTTTTTTTCTGAAAAAGTTTAGAGTTTAGGATAAGACCACAGCTTCTCGCATAGAAAGATTTTCTTCTTCTTCTACGAAACACTCAATTAATATTGGCATTTTCGAGCGATTGCAATAGTGAATGCATCTCGCGCTTCTGCAGCCAGACAGACTAGTTGCAATCCGAAAACAATAGCCTCAAGCGCTGAAGCTTGTTTTAAGTTGGAGCTGCAATTTTTCGGAGCTTGCTAATGCCGCGAAATCCGCTGAAGTTCAGTCGTCAACGTTGAATCGAGCTGAGATGTTGGGTGAACGCATGCGCGCGCACAACGAGTTTTATCTTTTGCCCAAAATGCAGTGATGAAAAGCATTTGAGCTTAATGGATGAGCCTTCAATGATTTAACCGACTAACACCGTTTGAAAGTGTTAAAAAAAAGAAAGAAATAAAAAAAAGAAAAAGAAAAAAAGATGCATAAATAAATGGAAAAAGAAAGAAAACACTGATCAAAACATCAAATCAAATAAAATTATTCAAAGTGATTTTTTTTTATTTTAAGAGCAACTTTAATATCTAAAGGTCGGTGATCGTATTCGAGTCAATATGTGACCTTCAAGATTTTTGTTATTTTTTGTTTATTATTTTTTTTTTTACTTCAATTGAAAATAATCAAATTCAGAAGTCTTTGCGACGACCAAAAGAAGTTGTTAATAAAAAAGAAAAAATAATAAAACCAAAAAAAGAAACGAAAACTTTTTGCAATTTGGGACAAGTTCGAGCGAAGAAATGGTTAAATTACATTCGCTTGTCAAAACATGTTTGTTTCTTGTCATTTTGGCTAATGCGGAAGCTCAACAGCAACAACAACAGCAGCACTGGCAGGTGCAGGAAAATCTCCAACATTCGAGTCCAACCGAATTCTCCGTTCAATCGACGAGGCGACCGAAATTCGGCGATAAAAAGCCAAAACTTGCACATTTGCATGCGGCCGTCGATCGGAGTAATGCATCACAGATTCAAGAGATCGGAATATATACGAATGCAACTCAAAGGCCATTTCGACAATTAACGGACTATGAAATTCCCATTGTGCAGAAACGACGTCCGTTAAAATCTGATGCACAAAAGGGCCAGCGTCAGAGGGGCGCAACAACGCTTTCGGAGCAGCCGAAATATAAATCCAATTCGCGGTCCGAGAAGAAATTGGATGCCGTCGCAATACCGCGTAATTGGAGCCGAAATCGTGCCGAGGAGCAGCTGAACGTTACGACGAGCTTGAAAGCGAATTCGCTTGAAAGAAGGCAAAATATCGTTGCACAGCGTTCGAGTAGCGGCGGTTTACTAACTGCAAGACCTCATTCGAGAAAAAGTGCAATCACTACAACAACAGCACCTCCAACAACAACAACAACAACAACAAAGAGAACTACAACAAGTAAGTGTATGTGGGAAAATTTAACAGGCTTACCTACAGTTTTAAATACAATGGAATGGAGCTGCATAGAAAAAAAGCTTGTGGAAGTTTGCGAAATTCAACTGCGAACTTTTATTGCCAAAAAAAAAAAGAAAAAATTATTCACTTTTAAAGAATTTATAATATTGGACTCTAAAATGTAGCCTTGATTATTTCCTCTTTTAGCTTTAAACGTGTCCACTTGACCGGTTCACCTTTAGAATTTGCTACTGCAATTTTTCTCGACCTTGTGCTTGTTCTTTGATTTCTTTGAACAACTTTAATTGAGCAGGAGGCTAAATCGAGCAAGAAAAAAAAAAAAATAAATAAATAAAATGAAATGCATCAAACAAATTTTGCTCGGCATAAAACTGGTTAACATTCAATTGACCTCAATGTCTCAATGACACTTGAGTGCAGATATTTTTTTTTTATAAATAGAAAATCAAATCGTCTTAATTGATTAACTGAATTTTGGTACAGTCTTCCATTGAGAAATCGGACACAGATCGGACAGATTCAGTGAAATTTGTGGCGTCAAACATTTGAGCGGAACATATCAGATTCGTTGATGAAAAGGATTTTGAAAGCATCCAAGCACATTAATTGGCGTAATAAAACCAGTAAGGGTGCTATAGTCAGGCGAGGCTGACAATATAATACCCGACACCAAGGGCGTACCCAGCATTTAATGAAGGGGGAGGGGGGCGGGTGCAAAAAAAAAGCAAAAAAAAGCGAAAACCCCACGCTTCCCCTCCCCCCTGGGTACGCCCTTGCCCGACACAGGCATACATTCATATGTACACACTATCCCCCTTATTCATAATCAAATTTCAACTTTAAAACATTATTTGAATGCAGTTTTTGTATGGAAAATTGACATTTAAACAATGTTTTAAATTTAAAATTTCATTATTAATAAGGGGGTATATATGTATGTTTGAAAATTTTTTAAAACAGGCCCCCACGACTAAGACCAATAAGGCAAAGTGTTCTGGAGATTTTCAAGATCATAAAGAAGTCTCACATGCCTCTACTTTCGTTCCATTGCTTCATGAAAACCGCTCTTTTGCCACGCCCACTTTTGCAAATTTTGAGAAATTTAGTCGGATTTTGCGATTTTTTTGACAGACCCTACCTCTGAAGCTACCCTTAATAACGGACCGACCGATACAATTTTTGTAGAGGATATTTATGACTATGGAGGAAGCAAAATGCCAACTTTGATTCAAGTCCCATTTAAATTTCAGATGTAAGAGACGATTTTCGAAAAGCGTCCACTTGCCACGCCCATTTTTCAAAACTTTTGGTAAATAAAATTATTGCCCTAAAGTACCGATTTTCGTCAAGATAGCTCAACATCTTTTGATAAGACAAATCTACACAGACAGACTGACGGACGGACATGGCTAAATCGAACCTCCTGGTGACGCTGATCATTTCTATACATATTTTTTATGGACTTTCTCCGCTGGTTCTGAGTGTTACACACGTGCGCACAACTTCATACCAGTGCTTTACTGTTCAAGAAACTGTTAGTAATAATTTCCTAGAATGTTGATCTCGTTTCAGCACAAACCATTTGTAATAATAGACGGCAGTGACCTACAGGTTAGAACAAGCACCGGCTTCTATTATTGATATTGACCTGAATATGCTTTTGCGGTTAACCAAATCAAAGGTTACGATTACACCTGCTGGGGGAGAAAAATGCAGTAAGCTTTTGAGAAGAGAATTTTTAATTCAAAACTGAATGAGACAGAATATTGAACAGTGTACTTTAAAAATGGCACAACTCATAATCATGATTTCTAATAAATTAAAAATTCGGTCCCTGGTCTGGTTTGCCCCCCAAAGCACTCTGGGTTGAATTTTGGGAAATGTAGAAGACCTTTTTTGAGTTATGACTCTTTGAAGTTCATTTTCAATATGTACAATGTACATATGTATGTGTATAAGAATATGTATGTTGGTAATTAAATATTTTCAATTGAACAGCTTTAATGGCAACCTTCATTAGTTATAGTTCAAGACTAAGCTGGTTTTTTTTTCTTTGTTACAGTTAAATCTTTTGAACAGATTTACTCATGGAGTGGACTAATTTTTGCCCAGTAATTGAAATAAATTTGAATGTTTTTTTTTCTATTGTTTTAGTGCAGTACGCGATTTTTCCCTTCCACAGCTGCCACAGCTCTTTTCTCAACATATTTTGAAATATTGGTCCAAAGATAGCGTCTTTTTCGTTTTTGTTGACCTACAAAATGTAGACTTGTAAAGTCTTAACTCTTTTAACAGAAGTGCTAATTAGTTGGCAGGTCAATATGTCATTTCTATTCAAATAAATTGTAACGATTTTGTTACCCAAAAACCTTGACAGGCACACAAATCATAACAGGCAAACATGATAAAAAAAAGTGTATGTATATTGAAATTTTTCTTTAGAATCATAATAATAATAATTTAGAAAAAAATAGTACGAACTGTGTCAAAAATCTAAATTAATTATGGCTGGCTTTTTCTACTTCCTGGGTCGCGTATAGTCCGTGTAGCACAGTGTGGCAAATTATGATTGTGACTCAATGGAAATCATTAAATATTTAAAAATAAAATAAAATTATTTTCCTAGGTTATGCTCTGAAATAATCTTTAAAGCTCTAATGAATCAAGAAAAATGTTCCCAAGTTAGATTAGCACCTTCAATCAGGGGCGTACTGGGGTACAAAGGGCCTGCCAGGTGTTTGAAAAATGGGGCCCCGTTACCTAAGAAAAAAAAAACTCTTACTCCATGAGTATTGATCCCAGATACAGCGCACTGGAGGCATTTGGCCGGTTGCCCGGTGGCCCAGTCCACCCCTGCCTTCAATAGCACTAGCTTACAGACTTTTTTAAAGAGATCTCAATACACTTTTCTTATGGATATTGGCTTTCTAACTACGAAAAAACTATTTTAAAATTTCTTTATGGAAGGGGGAAGGATAATTATGGAAGGATAATACTTGAATGCACCTTCCTCACACTTTAAGACGGACTTAAGGGGGTATTCTCATTGAAAACCCGTTTTTTGGACCCTTTTTAAAAAAATTCTTATTTGAAAACGCAAAGAATAATTGAAAAGCTTTTTTTATTTATTGTATTCAAATGGTTCAAATTTGTACAATAACAAAAAAATTTTTTTGCTCGGATACGTGGCTGTTCAAAAGTAATGAGACTTCAAAGTTTGGTGGTGAAAAAAAAAGGTGCCGTCACGGCGGCCACGATTCCGGGTCTCGAGCGTCGAAATGTAAAAAAAAATGGGTTTATAATCAGTATAGATGTAATTCTCGGTGACCTCAAGCTTAATTTTGTGATTTTTTTTGAAAAATGGCGGCCATTCAAAAAAAAAATTTCAATTTCGGGCTTTTTGTTTGTAATTTAGTGTAAAAAAAAAATAGTAAAATTTTTTTTAAAATTATGGTCGAGGTTCACCCGGAATGGTGACAATTCTGCGTCGATTCCACTTTGTTTCATAGAAAATCGGTTCAGTTGAACTGGAGATATCATGCCGCCAGTTCGAAAAACGTGGTTTCGAGATAAACGCGTTTCAAAGTTTGAAGCAACCAAAAATTACTCGTTTATAGCGCAGTTCTTGCTCGACAAAGAAGGCTATATCCTCTAAACTATTTCGAATTTCAAAAAATCCTTTTAGGGGCATATTCACAACTACCCAAGCTATTAAATAAGTGCAAAAAAAAAAAGTCGAAAAAAAAGTTGCTCAATGAGAAGACCCCTTAATTTGAACAGCAAGTCATGAGTCTAAATCGAAATTTCCAACTAAAAAAAAAAAAAACAGTACATTCTATTTATTATAGCCTGAATACGATCGAGTGGGCTTAACCCATTATCGGGTCATTTGCCATATATTATACAAGATTAGTTAATATTGATTATATATAAATTTTTTGGTAAATATCGATTAGCTGGCCAGTGTAATAACGTAGCTTGAAACAAACTGTTACACATCAACCCATTTACAGCCGCTGTACCTGAACAGGTACACATGAATGATCATCATGAGAAAAGTTTTTTAAAATTAATTACCTAGAACTTTCCTCAATAGTTCGATTCTAAACAATGTTGATGTTGAGATGTTGAGAGTTTTGGTCTATAGTTTGGTGTTAATTCGCTTGTAATGGGTTAAGAAGTAAAAACTGTTAAACATTTTTTTCTAAATATCCCATTATTTTTTTATTTGAATAGTTATAAAAAAAAAACATGTTAAGCTTAAAATACTGGAAGTTTTGAGATATACAGGTAGGTGTACATAGGTAGGTAGGTAGGTTGAAGTGGCTGCCACTTAGGCCGTTAATCGGCCCATTTTGATACCAAGTAGATTTTCTTGTGTTTGTGTGAGTGTATGTCTTTTTATGTAGTGTGCCCCTAACATGCGATTTTTGAAAAACCAGTGCTAGGCTTGGAACATTACACTCCGTTTCGCCTGTGCCGGGAATCGAACCTCGGACCCTGGGATCAAGAGCATAGAACGCATCCCCTACGCTATCCCAGAGCCACTGGGTGTAGGCAGTGGCGGTTCTAGGATTTGGCTTTGGGGGGGGCTAAAACACGTCAATGATTTTTTTTTTTTTCAAAATAAAAACGTCTACTTATGTACTCTCTGACTTAACATATTTATGAGATCTTCGTTAAAATAGAAAACTATAGTATTAAAGTAATCAGAGCTGTAAGTGTGTTAAATCATTTTCAAAATTCAGTCTTTAGAATTTTCTTGCAGAGAAGTTTCGCTATATAATAAAGTCAATTTTGTCAAGATATTATATTTTATTCTTATATCCGGATTTTTCAATTTTTGATAAAACAAAGTTTTTAGCTGTAAACTAAAGAAACTTAAGCCTGAAATGATCAATTCTGTTGAGTTCGCTACATACAAACTATTTTTATATCTTAAAGCTGACGTATAAACGTAGTAATAGTTACAAATATAGTAAAGCTATCTAAAATTCCTCGACTGTCCAGTCTAATGTTGCAAGACACGGGGTTTAGCTTACAAAACATGTCAACTATTTCGTCAGTCGATATATCGATTTCTTTGTGAACGTTGGCCAATGCCAATCCGTTAAGTCTGGGCTCGGACATATTGACACGCAGATACGTTTTCAATCTTTTTAACAAAGAAAACGTTCTTTCGGCTGACGCCGAAGTGACAGGGATCGTCGAAAATAATTGCAACAATATCGTAACGTTCGGGAAAAAATTGTTGATATTCTCCGATTTGATAATCTGGAGGGCCTCGAGTGCAGTTTGAGCTTTCTTAAACTCTGTGCTCTTGCAATTTTTGTGCCACAAAATTATTTCTTGCTTGAGCTCGGTTTCGCTGCAGGTGTTTAAATCCTTATCATAGATTTTGGAAGTTTCGACAATTTTCCCTTGCTTTGAATATTGCAGACGTAAGTTATTTTGTTTAAGAAACCTTTATTTAAGCATTTTTGTAAACATCCAAAATAGTATAAAAACGAAACTTTTGAATAAAGAAATCAGTCAGAACTTACTACTCAACCTGTTTTTGACTTCACATACATTCTTATAGTTTACTTAGAAGCGACATGGCGCCAACGAAAGGAGCAAAAAAAATTTTTCCGTTTATATTTTCTGGGACAATCTGTGAGTCACTTTCTACCTCATGCATTCAAAATGGATATTTTGGAAACGTGTTTCATACGTCTGACTGTGGAATTTCTAGGCTTAACATGGCAAAAATTTAAATTTTGGTCATAGCCAAAATATCGATATATCGATATTTTTTGTCTGAAGTATCGTAGTATCGATATGGCTTCGGGGAAACCATATGGTATCGTAAAGATTTTACTAAATTGAACGCCTACAATTTGATATAAATGTAAAAATAAGGGGCTGACAATCGTAAAAAATCCCAACCGAAATTAAAAAAATCTAAAGACGCTGTAATTTCGCTTGTAATGGCGATTAAGATAGAAAAACTGTTAAACATTTTTTTTCTGAATATCTACCATTTTTTTAATTTGAATAGTTATAAAAAAAATTAAGCTAAAATACTGGAAGTTTTGAAGATATACAGTAGTGTACATAGTAGTAGGTAGGTTGAAGTGGCTCCACTTAGGCCTTAATCGGCTACATTTTATAAAGGAGATTTCTATGTTTGTGTAGAGTATGTCTTTTTATGTAGTGTGCCCCTAACATGCGATTCTTTTGAAAACCAGTGTAGGCTTGGAACATTACACTCCGTTTCGCCTGTGCCGGGAATCGAACCTCGGACCCTGGGATCAAGAGCATAGAACGCATCCCCTACGCTATCCCAGAGCCACTGGTGTAGGTGTACATAAGTCAAGAAGTCTTCCATGAGTACACACTCTGGAACGGTTTCTAACAAGATTGTATGAAGGGTAGGAGAAAATGGTGAAATCACAAAAAAATCAACCCTGATCTCATAAAAGCTGTACATTCTGTGGGTAGAAAAATTTAACACCTAACACTATCTCCAGCCGAAAAGCGTTGCCCAACCCCCACAAAAAGCGCAATAATTTCGTACCCCAATTAATGTTTTATTTCTTTTTACCGCTCTAATTAATGCATGCGATCCAGCGAAGTTACTGCAGAGCTTCGCATATTGCAGCTTTTGTAACGTTTCTTTTTCTCCAAACGTTTTACTCTTGCTCACTCAGAGCGTCCCACCTCTGCTCCGCATTCGTATTTAGATCAATTTCAGCAACCATGGCTTCTATTGCAGACAATTGGAGCGATAAGCCTGAACAAAAAATGAAAAACAAAAACGGGGGTCTATTGCATTAATTGTGAAGTTTATTGAAAAAAAAAAGAATGTTTAACCCTCTAATTCCTGTCTCCTTCTCTCCTTATTAAAACAAAAATACAAGAAATGCTAGATACTTAAAAAATTATTTCAGATCGAGCTAGAGAAAAACATGCCGAAATAAGTCTTATCTGAATTTCGCATTGAAAACAACAAAAATTATGGCATTGGAGGGTTAAGGTTTATGTGTGGAATAATAATGTTTTTCAATTTATGGAGGTATTTTACGCAGTCACAAGTGGGTTATTCTGCTCTGACAGCAAGCCTAAATTTGTTTGAAGAGAATTTTCGTTGAATTATTTTTTCAATTTTTGTTTTTTGTTTTTCAGCTCCCCGACCATCATCGTTTCTCCAACAGAACCCTTTCAATATTTTCTCTCCTGAATTTTGGAGCTTCTCGAATCCATCCACCACGAAGAGGCCTCCCAAAAAATATACACCCATCGCATTTTCGAATCAATCCTCTTCGAGTGAACAAAAAATTCAGAAAGCCAAAATTTTATCGAAATCAAAAACAACGACGCCCTCACACAACAACAACAACAACAATTCGAACAACAACAACAAAAAGAGAGCCGCCAACTACCACTGCGGGCGCTGAAGTTGGCGATGGACCATTTCGCATAGCGATACCCACATTAAATTTCTTCAATACGGAGCCGCAAAAGAAGGCGAACCCGGAAAAAGAGAAGGAAAAGCGTGCCATAGTCGCGAGCTTAAGGGAGAAATTCAATTGTCCACGTGAGAGCGAGGTGCGCTTTCAGCTATTTCCGAAAATTTGTAAGACTGACGAGGACTGCAGCGTTTGGAATCGTGACGAGCTCTGCTGTGACATTTTCGGCGCGAAGAGTTGTGTCTCGGGTGTAGCAAAGCCTTTGGAGGAAGGTTCACATGCTCGTAAGTGGATCCTTCCTTCTTATCGTCCTATTATGAGATCTTTTCATATCCTTTTTGTCCTCCGTTGCAGCAATTTTGGGTCTCATTCCGCGGAAGTGTCCAACACGTCCATTAGCCGAACTATGGTGGGAAGTCAAAGAATGTCATACGGATATGGATTGTTGGCCGCGTGTTTGTTGTCCAGATGGACGACGACGTTATTGTAGAACATCGCAGCCGGAATTGGAGACTGCACCCGTTCAAGTGAAGCGATCCTTCGACTACTGTAAGCCGAAGAGAATGCCTGCGCATAGAGGCTCTGATAATTTTTTGTTATACTTTGATTCTTCCAGTGACCGAGTACCTTGAATGCACTCCACCGCCTCCGCCAATTTTCGATTTACATCCGAAAGCTTGTACGTCGACATTTGATTGCTTTCCGAATGTCTGCTGCCAAGAAGCCGGACTGCGGCATTGTCGACCACCGAAAAAATCGGTCCTAACTTTGATGGCGAACTTCTTGAACGTTGATCTCGTCAAAAGATTTGCACAGAATATTGTTATTAAGTAAAATTGAAAGACTTCGAAAAGTGATCATCAAAAAGAGTTTAACTTCAAGTGTTTTAAAGGATTTAAAGCCTATGTATTTATGATAAGAAGATCTTAAACGTGATATTTGTTTGTTATGAATTCGTTGAATGAAAAATGCTTGGCATATAGAATTCAATCTTATACTTATGTACTTTATAAATCTGTGGCTGCATGGAAGAGCAGGTTAAATTGAAAATTCTTGTATTAAGATATATATATATTTGCATTTTTCCATATTTAAAATTTTTTTCCTTAAAATGAAGCCCAAGAGGTGACAAACAAAATTGTGTGCTCTATAGGTACATATGTGTCAGCGTCGAGTCTTTCTATTTACAATACATTCAAATGATGGGAATATGCAAGGAGGCGGATTTTAAAACATTTTTTTTGCTTAATTTTGGGACATCTATATTAGGGTTGGGAATAAAATTAAAAAATTAATGGTGGTCCTATAATAATTTAATAAAATACTGTGCATAAGTCTCCCTCCTCATTTAATATCACGTGGTAATATATAAGAAGCCGAATTTTAAAACCTTTCTTACTCAATTCTCCATACTTTGTAAACCAGCACTGAAACAAGGCTGTATTTTGGTGACTCTTTTCCCTTGGATATTGAAAAAAAATCCCTTCATTTCTGTTTTCTTTAGGAAAGTGATCACTAAAAAATCCCTTGTAAACATTTGAAGTGATTTTTGGTTAAAGGTAAATTCGAAAAAATCCCTCAAAACGGAAAAAACTGCTCGTTCTGGCATCAGTGCATAAAATAAAATGTTAGCATGACGCCTATAATTCTCATTTGGTTTGTAAAATGGGACACTTAAGACTCGAAGAATTTCTGAAGATTTTTCGAGACGTGATGAAGCAATAAGGTGCGTAAGTCATAATCATCATCACCATGACCGTCATCATCACCATCATCATCACCAACTCCATCATCATCACCATCATCACCATCATCATCACAATCAATCATCATCCATCATCACCATATTCACACAACCATCACATCATCACCAATCACCATCATCATCAATCATCATCACTACACTCATCACATCATCACCATCATCATCACCATCATCATCACTATCATCATCAATCACATCATCATCACCATGTCCATCATCATACATCATCATCATCATCATCATCATCATCACCATCATCATCACATCATCATCATCACCATCATCATCACCATCATCATCATCATCGATCATCACCATCATCATCAATCCACACATCATCAATCTACCATCATATCATCACAACATCACCAATCATCATTACCATATTCATCACCAACCTCCACTCACCATCATCATCACCAACCTCAACATCATCATCATCATCGTCATCACCATTACCATCACCAGAAACACCATCATCACCAACCTCACCATCATCATCATCCAACCACACAATTATCATCACCATCATACATCACCACCAACCTAACCATCATCACCAACCTCACCATCACTATCGATAGTGTCGATTATCGATAATTTTGATTATCGAAAGATGAATTTTCGGGCGGCTCGCCCTTA
This sequence comes from Chlorops oryzae, assembly GCA_020466095.1. Lineage (NCBI taxonomy): Eukaryota > Metazoa > Arthropoda > Insecta > Diptera > Chloropidae > Chlorops > Chlorops oryzae. The sequence goes on along the minus strand of CM035807.1, from coordinate 14,185,366 downwards.
TCTAATTTAAGGCATTTTTAGGAATCTGTCCATTTACAAAAGTAAGAAGCCCTCTGTCTCCGCCAGCACCACCTTTCCAATGCTAAAGTAAATGTCCATGAAGCAAAAATATCGATAGTCTTCAAAAACCATCAATGTTTTTGATAGCTTCAAACCATCGATAATATCGATTGTGTTATCGATTGTTTATCCAGCTCTAGGAACCAAGTAAAAACCTGCTCTGCATTATACCTCTAAGGAGTTGAAGAAACAAGAACAACGTCATAATTTAGTCGCTTTCTTAGCACTCTAATTCGAAAACGGTAAAATTAACAGAAAAATTCTTGGGACATTTTTGTAGATAATTTTACTATGAACATTTTTTGTTAATATAATCTATTGACCTCCGAGCTATAGGTCGAGAGATATTGACGAGTAATTGATTTTTGTGACCTTTTGACAGCTATAACTTTTTAAGCCGGCGCGATATCAATGTCGATTTTTCAAATTTTCATTACAACAACATAGGCGCCCAAAATTTCTTACGGCTTCTAAGACCATTAAACTGCAGTATGGCTTACGTAGAATCAAGCTTGTCTTCTATATGATCAGTGATCATTGATCACAGATATACTATTATATTCACCAAATGGGACCAAAAATGCAACAAAATAGGAATCTGTTGATTCGCTATATAAAGAGAAGTTTAGCTCATATACTCTCACAGTTATATTCTTTATTGTAGGAAAAATTTCAGAACTAAATATCTGTTAAGCGATGGAGCGGATCGTGAAGACTATAAAATTTTTGATTCTTAAACTCTCAACTCAGGATAAAGGACAAAGGACCTTTTTGAAACGCACTTCGATAACGTTATCCGTAAAAAGAAAAATTTCGAATTTTTAGAAAAGAATTTGTATGCCAAGTCAAAATTTTTCTAATTGCGTATGAGTGATGTTTTCTTGTACCATATTTCGGCATACTTGGATAAGAGCACTGAGAGCAGCATCGATGTGCATTTCCCATTTTCTAAATATGTATCTCAAAAAGCTATCTTTTGACTTTAAGTAAACATTTTTTTTAGTGAAAGGTTATACTAAGAAGAGTTTTTCAAAGTAGCCAAAGAGTGGCACAAAACCGGAAATACGCTGAACAAATATTAAAAATTTATTTATTTTTTTTGGAAAATATTTCTCAGTGTAAAATTAAAAAAAAAATTATTTAGATTTCTTGTTTTATTGCCTATAAGTCGCTATTTGTTTTATCTTTCTATCTTGATAAGTTTTTATATATAAAATTTTGAAAAAGGTCTTACTAAAAAGGATTTTTCAAGGATATAGGAGCCCAAAAATCGGTTTCAAGGTAGCAAACATCGAGAAATCAACAAAATTTTTCATCATCTTTCAGGTGGCCGATTGCCTTCCTGAGCACGCAAGACCCTTTGAGAGCGTTGAGCGTACGATAAGTGATTTCAAAGTCTTCGAGTCTTGGAAAAAGAGGCAATTAAACTCGCCTCTGTTGATCGAAAGAATTCCATTCATTAAACAGAAAAGTAAGATGATTTTTTTAAAAGCGATTAGATTTCATAAAGTTTTCAAAAAATATATCAATTGTGTTGTGTCTTTTTTTCTCTCTCTTAAAGATAATGCGGAGGTTAAACACAAAACAACTTCATGCGTCATAATTGAACACAATAACAACGAAAAAATTCCATTAACCAAGTTTATTCATGTATATATTCCATAAAGAAAAAAAAAAAAAAAAAAACAAATATTAGATAATCGGGAGTCCAGAGAAATACTATATGGCCTTAAGAAGGCTTCATTTTTTGCCGCACTTGCAGTCGGAGCAGGAGCAGGTGCTGCTCTTTCCTTCCGAGGTGCATTTGCAACCTAAAATAGGAAAAACATTTTCAAATTATTTCACATGAGGATTTTTCCATTTATGATTTTATTCGAACTTACCAGCTCCGCATGGACAATTGTTAAGCTCCATTTTCGGCGATTTTCTGCGATTTAATTAATATAGGCTATTGAGAGAAGATTCACTTTTTACAACTTCACTTATCGGTGTGTGGGAAACTGATGTCCAATTGATCGGCGCCTCTGGTTTTATAGATAAACTTCAGTCAACTAGAATCTTCGAAATCTACGCACTTACAATACACTACTCTTATCTCTGAAGAAGTAACGCGCGCAAAAGATCATTGAGAGAGAGAGAGGGTCGTGTGCAAAAGCAAAACAGTGCCGTGTGCAAAGCGATTTTGTCAAAGGGCACCAACGGTAATTTGGTTAACGCCAAGCTCTGATAACGCGCCCGATTGACCCGATTCGATTGAAGCTTTTTCGTGTGCAACAATCATCGGAAGCTTTCTAGTTACGATCATTTCAGAGAGATAATATAAAAAATTATTAATGAGAGCGAGAGCAATTTTACTCAGTGTTGCCAACTCCTCAAAAGCAAAATGCGCTGATTAATTTTCAAAACGCGCTAAAATGCACCGGAAATCAATGATTCCCCATTTCTAATTTCAAAAAGCGCTAAATCAACCAAAAGAAAGCGTTTTTGGAAGGGAACGTGTTGTTTTCTAAAAAGATCATTGTATATTTTTTTTCTCTTTGAATATTTATTATATAACAAATGATTAAATATGCTTCTTACAAGTCTGCGTTCAGATTAGAAACGATGCAACTAAGGCACCGAACAACCATCTCTTTCTTTCCCATATGCCATTCTATATCACAAAATAGTCACGCAAATTGTTTCTCTCGTCTAAACGCAATCACAAAATTAAAGCAGCCAGATTCATCATTGGTTCATCTTTTAGCTGTTGTGTTAGGAAGCAATACTTGGCTTACGCTATTACAATGTTAAAAATTGAAGGAAAAACTACTTTGAAAACTTAAATGAACGCAACGAAAAAGCGTTAGATTTCGCGCAAAAATAACTTGGCGCTAAAAAGACGTTTGCGCGCCGCGGGCCTTCCAAAAAAAAGCGCTAATTTGGCTTCACTGCTTAAATCTATGGCTCGCTAAGTACGAGGGCTGATTTAAAACAAGCCATGGTGGGGTTCGTGGGGACATGGAAACGCACCAAAACGCACCGACGCAGAAAATTATTTCGGAAGAAGTTTAAGGCATAACAAAACTATCCACCGAGATCATTTTCTCAATCCCCTTTGTAATTCCGCGCATTTCGAGGGGGGCTTGAACCCCCAAAAGCACCCTCCGAATACGCTCATAGTTCCCTTTGATGGTATTCGTCCTGAAAACAAATTTCCAATCATTATTTCCCTCCAAATGCAAAACTACCCCGAGAAATGGTACTTTTTTCAAAAAATTCCTACAATTCTCACTGAATTCATGATTTCGGAAACGTATATAAAGACATGAATTGAAGAAATTCTCAGTCATCTCATTAGAGCTGGAGAACAATCGGAAGGTACATTTTAAAATTTAACACACACACATCACATCATCACCATCATCACCATCATACCACCATATCACTCAACACCATCATCATACACACACCATCACACACATCCATCAACACATCATCACCATCACATCATCACACCACCCATCATCACACCATCAATCACCACTCACCAACATCATCACCACCATCAATCACATCACCACACCATCAACACTCACATCACACATCATCACCACCATAACACCATCATCACATCACCATCACACCATCATCATCACCATCATACACATCATCACCACATCATCACCAATCATCATCACACCACCATATCATCACCATCCACCATCATCACCATCATCACACATCTACCACCATCACCATATCACCATAATACACCACCATCATCACACCAACATCACCATCACCATCATCAACACCATCATCACCACCATCATCATCCACATCATACACCACCATCATCACCATCACACCATCATACATCATCACCACCATCATCATCATCAACACCATCACAATCATCACCACCATCATCACATCAACACCATCATCACACATCATCACATCACACCACTCATTTCATCACCATCATCATCCATTATCATCTCATCATCACCATCATCATCATCATCATCATCATCATCACCATCATCATTATCACCAATCACCATCATCACCATTTTCATCATCATCACCATCATCATCACCAACTTCACCATCACCATGATCATCATCATCACCATCTCATCATCACCATCATCATTCATCACCATTAATATCACCAACCTCACCATCATCATCGATATTTTCGATTATCAGTAATTTCAACAATCGATAATTTTGATAATTGAAAGATGAATTTTCGAGCAGTTCTCGGCCTTATTTAAAAAAAGGTTTTTTAAGGAATCTGTCCATTTTAAAAAGAAGAAAGCCCTCTGTCACCGCCAGCACCACCTTTCCAATGATCAAGTAAATGTCCATGAATTAAAATTATCGATAGTCTTCAAAAACCATCGCTGCTTGCGATAGTTTGAAACCATCGATAGTATCGATAGTGCTACCGATTTATTCTCCAGCTCTACATCTAAGGTCACTTATGGTATGTCAATTTTCTTAGCGTCGGATATAACCATATATGTCACTCTCATAGATATTGCGCGGGACGTTTCGTGCCAGATAGAAAGAGATGTTAGTCGGCAGGCAAAAAAAGAGCGAGAGAAAAATAATTTTGGTGAGTACCTAAGTGAAAAATGCTCATTTTGATGTTAAAAATTGAAGGAAGAACTACTTTGAAAACTTAAATGAATGCAACGGAAAAGCGTTAGATTTCGCGCGAAAATATCTTGGCGCTTAAAAGACGTTTTCGCGCCGCGGGCCTTCCAAAAGCGCTAGATCTAGCGCGAAAAGCGCTAAGTTGGCATCACTGATTTTACTTGTCTGCGTACAGTGTTGCTGATGAGTTCGAAAAAATCCCTTTCTAATCGAGATTTCCCAGCGAGATGACGTTTACCATTTTTTGTTTTTATCACTGCCAGATATTGAAGTTTTAAAGATTCATAAATTTTATTCTTCGACGAGGAAGGTCTCTTTCTTTTAGACTAGATGGATTGAATTTGGTAAGAAGAGTCGATAGCCCGATCTTATGAGTTTCATTCCTATATATAATTTTATTTCGCTGCCACATATAACTTAAAACACGAAGAAAGCATCAACAGTTGGGTCATGGAAACAGGTTATAAACGGTCAGAATTTCCCGCCTCTGAAAATTTACCGACCTAGGCAGCTGCCAATGTTGGCTATATGGTTAATCCGCCACTGCTAGTCTGTGATGTGTATAAATTGGAACTTTAATCAGCTCTGAATCAAAATTTCTCTCTGTGTAGGTATGTATACGATAATGCATAAAGGGCCCCAAAATTATGCCCACGCATGCTCTCAATAAGTTCTTAACGAGCTCTATAAAAGTACTACATATAAGAACATATTCCGATGATAAAAAATTACAAAAGGTTTTAAAAAAATTAGAAAATGCAAAAATTTTAAAATTAAATTAAATTTGGTTTTTTTTTTGCGATTTCCTTTGATTCGCGGAGTCTGCTTCCATTTTCCCACTTAGTTTATATGTGGATGTTTGTTTCAATTTCAATGATTTTAAGATCATTATAAGAGCATAAAAATGGCAATTGTGGAGAGAAGTTAGGCAGTGAAGAAGGCGGTCTTGGGTCCTAGAGGGTTAAGAACATATTAAGAATAGCCGTGCTAGCTGGGATACAGACAATCGTATTATTCTTCTTCAATGGGCCCTAAAAATATAGATTGGTCAAACAGACTAATTCGGGAATTTCCTCAGCATGTGTACTCTTCTTAAAGAGAAGTAAGAGAAAATTCCCCCAAGCCTCGGCTACTGGAGGAATCAACGAGTTGAAAAGGTACTCCTCTTTGGTTACCTTTTTTTCAGAGTTTTGTCCCGGGCCCCGGCTGTGGAAATGTATCCTTCAACAGCTACTAACTCCTAAGAGATGGTGAGATTATATTTTGCTGGTCATACTCTTGTTTTTCGGCAAGAGAAGAGTGGGATCTAATCTTTTGTATCGAATAGCCCCTTAGAAGGAACCTCACTTCTGATGGTGGGACAGTCCATATACTTGTATTAAATTAATTAATTCAATCCAATGGGATGGAATCAATTACCTGGCTATCTTAGAATTATGAAAGCACTAATGCATTTTTCGAAGGGAATTTAAATAGGTACTTGGTTTTTTTTTTTTTTTTTAGTAATATTTAGTACCAGCAAATGGGAGTATAAAGTTGTTACTATGACTTTGGCAGAGTGGCTTTTTTTCTCGTTTGAACTACGGCTATTCAAACGATAATTAACACAAAACAAAAAGCAAAGTAGGTACTTACAACAATAATGAAGAGCTTTTTTTCTGTTATGAGTATCTCACAAAAACTAGCTTCACATTGAATATTAATGACTAAAAAAAAAAAAAACCAGGTCCACATTAAAAAGTCATTTATTTGCTACAACAATTAAATTTGTTATAAGATAGTATTCACTTTTTTATATAAATACGTGTTAAGAAAAACAAAGACTCTCGCTTATCTTATTATCCCCTTGAGTAATTGATATATTTTTTCCGATCAAGAGGTAATTCCATTTATTTTTTTTTTTTTTACAGAATTTCGCGAATTTGCAACGAAGTAAATTCGACTCCGAAAGGCAAATGTGGTCAATGCTCGGGCGTATTCAAAAGAACGCAGTGTTTATGTATATTTGTTCAGGCTGTTCAGGTGTGAAACCCGATCTTTTGAGTATATATATGGTTTTCATAAAATAAATCAGGGTCGCATTCAGTGGGTGTTATGGGGCCTCAGAAGCCTCAAAAACGTCCAAAGCCCTTCATTACGGAATTTTCTGTGAGCGCTCCTGCAGTGAAGGCTTTGCGTCGCAATGAAATTGAGCTTGAAAATTTTGCGTCTTGATATTTTATTAAATATCCGAAAGCAATAATTGCTTGAAGTCGAATAAGGACTATTCTAGAGATGGAGAAAATAATGTTATAGAGAAGATTTGCATGAATTTTTTTTTTTTCGAAGATTAAACCGAAAAGGAGGAGAGGAAGAGGGTGTTAAAAGGTCTCCTCGAAGAGCTTCTTAGAAAACATATTGTCATTTGAAGCAAGCGTTGAAGTTTAAGCCATGCCGTCTTAGGTCATAACGGAGCCCCTGGGCACAATAGAATTTGAGGGCTTCTATAGAAAAATTTTTGTTTTGGTGCTCATTCTTTGAAGGTATTTGCTTTAAAAATTCGGTTTTTTTTGGGGAACAGGCCCAGTGCGACCCTGGTAAAGACGGCACTTAGTTTAAGTTCAACTATTCCTATTCGATAAATGCATAGCGAACACTAGAAAAATGGTGGAAGAAGATTTTCCCGATCAACTGTCACTGATGTGCCAAGAATGATCGTGATGTGTGCATTCGAGAGAGTTTTTACTGTTCTTCATAATGTTTTCTGCAGATTCCTTGAAATTATTTCGTCCGAAATTCAAAGGTGATTAAACTGAGTCCTTTTTAAGAAGCGAAGTGGACTTAAAAATTTTTTTTTTTTTTATAAAATTAATAAACCAAAGCGACTCAATGATTTTTAAATTGCATTCATTATAAATAAAAATTTTATTCGAATTTAGCAAAAATTATTTTTCTCGTCCTGATAAAATAATAAGTATTTTAAAATCTATAACATTAAATACAATCCAAATTCAATGCGATTTATTTGAAAGGACGCCCCGTTGAAAGTGGCTTATTATCACTTCATTTGCAGCCACCTTTGCCGCAGCAGCTGCCTCCGGATTGGCCAGTGCAATTGCACGTTGATCCACATTTGCATCCACCTGGCCCTTGAGAGCATTTGCAACCTTCAAGGTGAAAGTCCTTGAATTATTTCTTAGAGATACAATAGCACAGCAAAAGCTCACCAGTTCCACAGGGACACGGCATTCTGTCGTTTGTCCTTTGATCTTTCGTATAGAGAGGGACAGAGAGAGCAAGCTAGCGAGATCGAATTTACTCCGCAGACCTTCGAAACGAAACTGACTTTGAACGATTTACGTCTCGATCGTTTTATATAATTTAGAGAAAATTGAATTTCTTTATGCCTACGTGAGACGCGAGCTTCGAGCACGAAGTCCACTGGCGCAGAGTGCAAAGAGAGCGAGCGAAAGTGAAAAGTCAAATTTGTTGGAGCACACTTTTTGCAATATCTTGATAAATCGATTCCTGAGCACTCACACAAAAAAAAAAAAAAAAAATAAAAAGCCGCAAACATTCGCATTTATCAAAATAAGATCGCGAACATGTCTTTCGTTTCAATCGGATACAATTTGTTTGGCTTCGGTTTCGCGATTTTTCTTTTTTTTATCTTTTTTTTTAAACAAAAGATAAATGAATCAGTTTATTGATATGTCTGTATACAACAATTCTTGCCGGAACATATGTAGGAATGTATGATGTACCCAGTAGAGAAATTTGAGAAAATACAATATAACAAAAAGAACCGTAAAGAACGTCCCAGCGAGCATTTGGAAGTCTGTTTTATGAGAAGATTCATATACGATTCTTTTTCGAGCCAACGTGATGATTAAAAAACGATTCATCAGATGCATGATCAAAAGCAAATATGATTCGAAAATGGTAACAAATATGAGTCAACAAAGACTCCAAAATGATGAGAAGTATGAGTCAAAAGAGACTCGAAAATGATAGCAAATATGACTCCCCAAAGAAGTCGCGGCTGGGGATCCAGATTCTACTGACAAATTATTTCTGATCAGAAAACGATCGCATTTTTATTGTTTAAATCAGAAGGGTGACTCAAAAAAGAGTTACGTTTGATCAAAAGCTTCAAAAAATGCTAGCTGGGATTTAATCACTAGATTTTGTCTCTAGAAAGTTCCAGAAAGCGGGTATAAAAGAAGCATCTACATAATCCTGTACTGCATTTACTGCATAAAGTGCACTGAGAATTTGCACTGCCAGTATTAGCTCAGTGATGGTGCAAATTCTTTTTTCATTTTCACCACATTCTCAGTGTTAGTGAAAAAAACTGCACTATCACTAAATTGTTTGGTGCTAGTTAAAATGGTTATTGGTTGTCAGGCCCCGATTTATGTCGTGGCAAAGCCAGGCAAATGCCTAGAATGGCACTGTTTGGGCGCGGAAATCTCTAATAGATTGCCCAGAGTTATAAAAAATCTGGATCGGGCCCTGGTGGTACTTACGTTATCACGAAATAAAAATAAAATTTTTCAAATTGAATTTTAAAAGGCATTGCCGTTTTTATTCAAGACAAATTCCACCACATTCTGTGTAAGTTTTATATATATATACTTATGTAAATCAGTAATTAACTTTAATAATGACTAAATGTTTGAACTCTTATTATATATCAAGGTTATGGTCCAAATAAACGTTCAAATAAAGTACAAGAATTGTAGAAGTTTTCTTTTGTCCAAAGCATCATTTGAACGGCATCATTTGTGCAAGTCTAATTTCCTACAGGGTATTTATTCAAATAAAAGAAAAGAATTTATTGAAGTCCAAAGAAGTTGGGAAAGTATTTGACTTTTTCAATGAGATTGGCGACACAATCCAAGAATGATATGTTGCGTACGTTGAATGATTGATCGCATATATTATGTGGACATTCGCATCAGTAAAGCTGAAAAAAAAACTTTCTAGATTTCTAAAAAGACCATTTGGAATTAAGATTTTTCTTGTTGCTTAAGTACTTTTTATGGACAGCTATGACCATTTCTTTATTTGAATTTATATTCTCCTCGATCTCCTAATGCAATTTGCTGGATGAATTTAATATGCTTCTACACGTCATATACGCAAACCAAGAGGATATAATAAATGGACGCGGTTGTTCCACATCCCGCATCTCTCTTACATTTTCACTTCAAATCATCTTCATGGCCGGATATATTTTACGAGATTTAAAATCCTATTCACCAAAACGCAATTCTGTTATACGGGAAAATTGGTTTGTGTCTACGATCACGATCGGTCGTTTGGTTCGAACCTTTGCTACACATCACAGCAAACGATCATTATTGAGACTCGAACCTATTTAGCCAAGCCACATTCCATGTTAGATAACTTAACAGACGACCGCTAAACTTAGCGGATTGTTTTTACAACCAATGTAGCTATTTTATGTTCACAACTTTATTAAATATTTATACAGTATTCCTCGGATATATGTATGCCCGCATTCCATGATATAAGCATTCCTCGCTTAAAATAGTCAAAACTTGTGCCACTTTCATCCTTAAATCAAATGAATTTATTTGAATTTTCGTCGCTTCTAAAACGGCTGGCTAAGGACTTTTTATAAAAAAAAAATTGTTGAAATCACAAACGAGCAGGAAGCCATTATGACTTAAAGTAAATCCTTCAATTGAGATGGAAAAATATAAACGATAGACAACGATAAGATTCGACAGAAGTTGAATAAATTATAATTTAGGCAGAGCTGCACTGCTGCCAGTTAAAGGTAATCGCCCCCAAATCAAAAGACAATAATGATCTTTAGTGGAGGGCAGAAAAGTATTCAGCGAAAATTTTAATAGAAGCTTATGAAGCTAAGTTTTTGTTTTCAAAAAATTTCAGGGAATTTTGGCCTTATTTTAAGACCTTCAGGGGAATATTCCTCTAAAAAACTGGCAACAGTGCAGTGCTGCCCAGCGCCCGTGGCACGATGTCTCGATAGTCGATAGTCTGAAATATCGATAGTATCGATAGTACTATCGGAAGATATGTTTTAAAATTTAAACTAATTTCATAGACAAATTGCAAGTCATTTCAATTAAGCATGTTTGAGCTGTTTAACGTTTAAATACACCATTTGAAAGTTTAAAATTAAAAAATTAATGGTGGTCCTACATATAATAATTTAATAAAATACTGTGCTTAAGTATCCCTCCTCAGAAGCCGAATTTCAAACCTTTCTTACTCAATTCTCCATACTTTGTAACCAGCACTGAAATTAGGCTGTATTTTGGTGACACTTTTCCCTTGGATATTGAAAAAACTTCCTTCATTTCTGTTTTCTTTAGGAAAGTGATCAGTAAAAATCCCTTGTCGACATTTGAAGTGATTTTTGGGTAAAGGTAAAATCCAAAAAATCCCTCAAAACGGAAAAAACTGCTCAATGTGGCATCAGTGCATAGAATAAAATGTTAGCATGACGCCTATAATTCTCATTTGGTTTGTAAAATGGGACACTTAAGACTCGAAGAATTTCTGAAGATTTTTCGAGACGTGATGAAGCAAGAACGTGCGTAAGTCATAACCACCATCATCATCACCGTAATTATCACAGTCATCATCACCACCGTAATTATCACCGTCATCATCACCATCATCATCACCATCATCATCACCATCATCATCACCATCATCATCACCATCACCATCATCACCATCATCACAATCAACACCGCCAACACCATCAACACCATCATCACCATCATCACCATCATCACCACATCATCACCACCATCACCATCATCATCACCATCACTCAATCCACATCATCACCAACTCAACACATCACCAATCATCACATCATCATCATCACCATTATCATCACCATCATCATCACCATCACCATCATCATCACCATCATCAATCCCATCATCATCACCAACTTCACCATCCCCAATTTCACCATCATCATCATCTCCACCATCATCACCATCATCACCAATCTCACCATCATCACTCACCATCACCAAATCTACTGAAATTTTAACTTAAAAAAGGAACCCCCTTAATCATAGCCTGGATTACGCCCTTAGGTGTAGGGAAAGTTTTGATATTAAAATGAGATAACTTTTGATCATATCAGCCTAGGATTTCATCCCAAGGATTGCAGAACCCATCTATGAAACAGCTGTAACCTGATCACCAAAAATACTTCTTAGACAAAAATTATCCTCTGATCAGAGCCACAATCATAATAGAACAAGGTATCTATATAATAATCGGCTTCTATCGTTGTGATCTAATGGTTTGATTATTCCAGATTTCTGGCGAAATTCGCCAAGAAAGTTAACATCTGGCTTTGATGTTATGGTCTCCCATTTTCATTTATCTTTAAAAAATAAATATGGTTCACATATTTGGGAACGATTTATCCAAGCTTGACGACTTAAAAAGTACCTGTTGTGGTGACTTCAAAGTGAATATTTTTATAGTGGGGTGTGAAGAATAAATTAAGTTTTAGTGAAAGTGACGAATTGCTTACATAAAACGAACATAACTGTAAATCTAAAAATGCCATTTTGAATGGGGACCGAATGGGGCGAACGAGGAGGGGTTATGGGCTTTTATGAGCAAAACTTCAGAAGAATTTCATTTTGTGGTTGAATTTGACGGAGTGCTAATAGGCGGAAAAGAAAATAAAAAGAGAGATTCGCATATTGAAAGGCAAAACGTTTCAAGTTCATTTTATGATTTTGCGTGAGTGCATTTCAAATTTAAATGTTCCGTAACGGTGTGTGATGGTGAAGATAACATTGCTTGAGAGTTCTTGAACAAACAAACCAAGTGGAAAGGAAAAGGAGCTGTCGTAAAAATACTTAAACGCAATGGTCGCTTCCAAGGAAAAGACGATCTTCCAATTGAGCGGATTTAAAATAACGGATTTTTTAAAGAAATATCAATTCCTCCGAAGGTCATTTGTTTCGTTCCTCGAAATATTTAAAAATATGTACCAAAGTTATCCTCTGTGAATCCTTTATGCGTTCATAGATTCATTAAGGTACATCTCTTTAGAAAAAAACTGCTCCAAACAATGGAATACGCCCTGGCCATTGAGTACAATATTATGACAGAATTGGACCCAACTTTACTACCGAAGCTCTTATATTTCTGTGTAGGAAGGATTAGTACAAGGGTAATAGTGTTGCCCCATCCCCTGGGCAAATATCTGGTCGATCGGAAGATGAGAAAACATGATATATCGACATAAACGTAGGTATTTGGATTCCATTTCAAATGTGTGGTTGACCTAAGTTCCACAATAAAAAAGGTAAGGGGGTACGCGATAAAACCGAAGCCTTGAAAGACCTTTTTGGTTCCAAAGAAACTGATGTAGGTAATTTTATCCACATGGGATGTTTTCTTCTATGTAATAAGACCGAGCAACGAAGCAAATCGTATAAAGTCAGGGTTCATCTTATCGAAATCTTTCTCCATTTTCTTGTTTCTCAATCTCATCCATAGTCTTTGATGGTAGAGCCCAATCCCCTTTTTTGCCACTGAATATTTGCCGCCTGGGATGCTCTTTTCGCATATATATGTGAATCCCGCATGCTACCCCCTTAATCGAGGCCTATCTGATGACAGCCCTCATCTACTTGGTCCTGCACCGACGGCTTAGCAAAGAGCGATTTTTCTCGAGATGAATGTGTTAGGAATTTCGGAGGTCGTTCACTGTTCCCTATAAATGATCTGCAAGGCGTCCTAGCTTCTTCCGGTGGTATTGATTGTTCGACCATTTTCGCAGCTGTCTTAAACAATTTTAGGAGGATCGGACATATAATTTCTTTGAGCAGGCCTGCATCTGAATCCAAAGTTTGGGGCGATTTGTTTTTTTTTTTTTTAATTGTAAAATCTAGAAGCACCTGAACTGAAGAACTGAAAAATGATCACTGCGGGGGCGCAGACTCTTCAGTGTCCTTTCGCAAGCTATGTTAATCGCGAAAGTATTCCGATTAGAGTACAGAGAGGCAGCTTTGTCAATTTAAGGCCCCGTTTTAGATCGCATCGTGTCCCTTTTATCGTTTTTTCCCATTTCATTTCATTATCATTTTAATGGCGAAAAAATTATGATTTAACTAAAAATTTTTGAATTTTTCTTCAACAATTTCCTTTAACCCTTCGTCGTCAAAACGATCAACCAGTCTCACATAGTAATTCAGCACGCCTGAATGCAAGCGAAAATTCAAAATTTCGAAAATACTTTCAGACGTGAAGCATATGTTCTCTCTATCTCTCTCTCGCCGCCTTGGCTCGCCCTCCCTTTCTCACTCTCCTTGTCTCTCTCCAGTGACGTTTAAATGAACTTTTGGTTTAATGAAATTTAATAAACGACAGAAAAGAATGGATCCGTGAGCAGGAATAAAAACGAAATTTAAACGTTCCGTTCGAGTGCAATCGTCCAAATTACTCGTAATAATTCAAAACTACCGAAAACTTCAGACGAAATGCTCGAGATGATCCAAAAAGCGCAAAGCTCCGAGGAAGATAATGAAACAATATTTTTGATAGCTTTATGCGATATTAAAACGGTGGGTGTAAAAAAAAAATATATAAAAAAATATTTTTAAAAATCGAAAAAATAATTTCAATAAAGAAACCGAAATTATTCCCACTCTATTTTCGTGGAGCAATTCGCTCTTCCGCTTTTCAAAGTAGAGAAAACATTGATTTCGATTGTGGCGCGAAGTCAATTGCATTTCCTCAAATACCTATCACTTTTGAATTTTGAAAGACTTTCCGTGGCATGCAAGGCTCCGGAGAAGACAATGCTGTAATAGGATCGCTGCCGTCGTCTTTTTTAAGATGATGAAGATGATAGAAGACGATAAAGACGATAATGATGATGATGCACATGCAGCGCACAAATCAGAAATCCGTTGAAGCGTTCATTCATTCAAGCGCAAAGAGCGTGAAAGAACTTGCAAGCCGCGCCAGTAAAAAAGAAAAGAAAAAGAAGGAGAAGGAAAAGGAAAAAGTCGAAACCAGGAGCAACACAACGTGGAGGACAGGAAGACAAGAACGCGTTGCCAAAGTTATTTGTGGCTATCCAAGCAGCTAATGGCAGAGAAACTCTAATTTTAATTTTCGAAATGGGAGAGCGATAGCCGGGGAGTCATTATGCGTCTCGTGGAGTTCGTCTTTTCTTCGAGAGCATCGCATTCGTGAAAATATTTGACCGTTTCGTTAAAAGACAAGCAACCGAGAAGGAAAAATTAAATGAAAATATATTGAAATTTTAGTCCTTCTTTGGTTTTAAGACAAATTTAATCATCTGCCGTTAGACTGGTAATGATCAGGATCGCAAGGTAGATCGGGTCGTGGTAACGATCAATATGTTGATGGCTTCTTTGAAGAGTTGAACTATTTACCTTCTATCGGATGGCAATGATCTAACTTCATTCGATTCTATCTCTAAAGTATAGAACCATATGTAAGTAGAGCCATTTCTTCCAGTTTAGAAGCCAAGTCTAATTCTCACGACACAACGAATTCAGAAGGCGGTAGGAGGAGACTTCTTACCCAATCATGAACTCGCCACATTCAGGATATTCTTCATTATCATTGAGTTCTTGAGTTCTCTTTAAGGTATGCAACTTTTTAATCGCATTTTTCTGGACCATATTAAGACGATTGGATTTCCAAATAGAATTTCTATAGGGTCGAAGAAATGGAATCCCAAGAAATTCTAGGTTTTTCTAGGAGGATGAACTTCCTTCACTCCTTTACACAGAGTTGTATAAAATTCGTAAGGTATTATGGTTGGTAATTATGGCCAAAAGAATGGACTAGATATTAATATTACAATAATGGAAGTACCTTTATTCATATAAAAACCGATTCTAAATAAATATTTCCCGTAAATATTTTTTTCTATAAATATTTCTTTGTAAGGTGACCCCGCCAAAGAAATCCCTAGGCCCCAAATTTCTCTCTACGGGCCTGTAAATAATGAAAATAACATTCAATATCGCTAATAGGAACAATCTGGATACAAAGAACAGGACGTGAAAAATTAATTCACTATCCAGATTCGACTGTACTTGAATTTTGAACTAACAAAAAACACTCACCCCTGCATCATAGCCTGGTTTACGCTCTTGGCGATTTCGTTAATAAATTTTTGATATTCATTTTTACACCCGCCATGTGGGAGTTCCATTTTCCATTCTCCAAATAAAATTAAAATAATAATGCAATATTGCGATTTTACAAAAATCATTTGTGCATGTCGAAATTCCCAATAAAATCATTGGCCAATCGTTATGATCCCCACCGTTGGCCGTTGGACGTGGGCCGCCGCTGCTATTAAAAATGCATTTGAGTAATATAAAAACGATTTTATGATCTCATACGCACTATTGATCAAGCACAGTCCATTACACAAAAATAATCCATCCAAGTTTGTTCAACTCATTTGAACGTTTCCAGTCAAAAATCTTCTCGAATGGAAGGAAGTGAGGAAAAGATTAAAAAAGAAAATAAAAAATTAAAAAAAAAAAGAATAAAACACGGAAAATAAAACAAGTTAAGCGTTCAATTTCCAAAGCCCACACATTTCTGAAAAGAAAAGAAAAAAAAAAAAAAAAAATTTATATACTCGGAGCTCCATGGGTGGCCAATGGCCGCCATTAGTTGAGTTTTGATGTATTTGAACATCAATTAGTCAAACACGGCAAATCTGTTTGTTTATTTTGTTTGCTTTTAATTATTTGTGACCACAAAATACGCACAGGTGAAAAGACGCAATGTCGAACGCGGCGTACGTTTCACGTCTTCTCGGACCAATATGCATTCGGGCGGCGAGTTTTATTTTAAGTTGAAAATTGCTAAATTTTTGAAATTAACACCCAAAATATGTAAATTAGCATTTACAGCGAAGGTAATAATATTTTTTCTTCTTTCATTTGAAATTATTTGATTATTTTTAAAATTTTTTTATAATTTATTTCTTGCTTAAACAAAAATGGCAACACCTCCACCGAAATAAACACAAGTCATAATTGGGGATATTCAAGCAAGTGTGCATATTTTGCACCCACGGAAAGTTTCCACTATGGTGAGTTTCTTTTGAATAAGAAATTGTTATCTATGCCCTAAAAACTAGTTCTATTTAACCGGCGAAATAATCGGTCCACCTTTCCTATGCACTTCCGCATAAGAGAAAACACATATTGCACCCTGGCAATGACATCGCCATGTTAAATTCGACAGCGTTGTGGATAGGCGAGGGACTGATCCGCGCCACAAGTGACTGATGGACTACAGGGGTTTTTTTTTTACAGACCTACATAGCTACTTATGTATTTAGAGGATGTCTACGAGTATGAAAAAAGTCCATGCGCCAACTTTGGTTCAAGGCCCTTTTGAATTTCAGATATAAGAGACACTTTTCGAAAACCACAATTTTTCCACGTCCAGTTTTCAAAATTTTAAGTATTACATTTAATTTTTTTAAATAGGGGTATTCACAAAGGCGTGTTAAAAACGTTGGAAAGTCGGAAAATTGAGACTTCTTAAAAAAAGTTTTAAAACATTAAACATGTTTTTTGGATCTCTCACGACTTTTTAAGCTTAATTTTCAATTTTCCGCGCTTTGTGAATACCTTATGAAAATCAAATTAGTTTAAAACAGTTTTAAACATTTTAAACAGTTAAAATTTTCCGATATTCCGACTTTTCTAATTTCCGACGCCTTTGTGAATACCCTTAATATATCCAAATATAAAAATTTCATCAAAATATCTCAAAAACTTCCGGTTTTAGAGTAGTTTTTATGATTTTCATAACAGACCCTAGTACTTAAGGTACCTTCAAAATTGGTCCGATCCGGTCCATTCTCGAACTTGATCTTGCTCATGTCTTCGCCAATATGAATACCGCATTTAGTCAAGATAGCTCAACTCCTTCGATAAGAAAACTGTGCAAAGACAGGCAGGCAGAGGGACAGACAGATTGAGTTCATCGAAGCCCATAAATCCTTATTTTTATTTCTTTCAAAATGTCTTTCAACTTAAGAATCAAGCTTTCCCAAACAATAATAATAATAATATTGAGCAATTACGCAAAGCTGAATTTTTGAGAAAAAAAATCCTGCATAGCATTCAGAAAATTTATGAACCATGACAAGTCTTTGATTTCCCGCTGCAATAACAAACGACAAAGAACACAGCGGCAAAAGGAAGTTCTTTACTCTTCTGGATCTGCGCATGAGAAGCGACTTCCCAAAGAATATCGAACGAATACAGAGAACCGCCATGAGCGAATGCCCAGTGGGAAATGTCACATAAATATCACATAAAAATTGATTGAAAAGCACAAGGTGAAAAAAGTGTTTTCTCTAATATCATTGCGCTATTTAATGTATTGGCTTGGTTAATCGACACTTCTGGGGACTGATACGTGACAGTGTCCTCAATAAAAAAAAAAAAATTAAATTGTATAAATTTATTATTGAAAGAACAAAACTAACTACTTATATTGCGTTCCTTTCAATTTTGAACTCTCATTGCTGCGATGACATTTCCTACTGTGTGCATTTGAAATTAAGCAATTGCGTATATGTTCCGTCATGATTTAGCTCACATATTCGAGCGGATTTTGAAACTATCTGTAGCAAAATAAAAGCATATGTGTGTATGAAAGTATATTCGAGGATCTTGAATATCGAATAAGGGGTCTGAAAACGTCCAAGGATCAGGTGACACAGGGGCTCTTGTAACACGTAATATTTGCTGGCACTCAAGCGGTGTTAGTTTACATCAATAATTCATGCTAGAAACGATTCTGCTCAGCCATGCAATTACACACAGCAGGCTAACTAACTCCGGCCAAGTGCCTAAGTGGACACATGCAATGGTCATTGATCAGCATGAATTCGAGCGCATTGACAATCTTATTAGATGCTCTAAATGATGTCTCTTTGTTCGATGTAAGTAGTTCAAATGACTCAATTACCCAAGAAGAATCGTGTACGCATGCGCGTAGACTATTTGACGCTTCCGCGTTGCTCTTCGGAGAAAAGTCTGAAGCGAAGAATCATCGCTCTTATCTGTTGTGAGCTCTCCCGCCTACTTGCGCAATGTAGGTACTTATAATAATTTATGAAGAATGACACTTTCGGGGCTATCCTGAAAAGGCTCTAAGATTCACACTTTTTACTGGTGATGCTGTTGTCTGCTGCTGTCCTTTTGATATTTGACTCACGGTCTTCTTTGCCATTCCCATTCTTCTTTGACAATGTTTGCTCAAGTGGTGTGCGCGCTCGCGGTTGGTATTTGATGATGCGGCTTCTTCCTGCTGTCCTGTCAATCCGTGATGCTGCTGCTCTATACTCGAGAAGTCGAAAACTCGTTCAAGTGAATGCATGGTGTGGATATCATTGCTTATTGTCACTTGTGTCGTATGTCCCTTTAACACAATGGAAATAATATGAATTTGTCATGCTTGTCTCCTGTCTTTCAACTGTGGCTTGTATTTATGTTCTTCTGTCGCGGGCGGTTCGTTCAAAGGCCGTCAGCCAATTTGTTACGAAAGCGCTCAACTTGAACTGTGCATGTCTGCGGATTCGCTTATTTCTCCCTCCAATTATAAGTGTAAAATAAACCAAGAGCTTTTTTTTGTTTTTTTGCTTGTTAAAATGAACAAAATTTCTTAAATAAGAAACGAAAATTTTGATTCCATTTTTCGATGACAGTGGGTGGACCGAAACATCATCGATTATAGATATACGTGTATATTTTTGAATGTACATATCGTAATGGATAAAACTGTGTGTTTAACCATGCCTAGCATTCTGATTCTTCGAGTAAAGATCTATTAATATCACAGTTTTTGTACCTTAACTTAATCTTTAGACCTCGCCCTCTTTCTTATTGTACGGGTAATGCGTATGAGAGAAATTAGGGATTGGGAGCTTAAATAGCCAAATTTAAAATTTATCCCGGAAAAGGTTGGAAAAGAGATCCTTCTTACCCCTACCAGAGGCCCCCCAAAAAGTTAAAAAAAAGGTCCCGCGTTTAAAAATGTAGATTTCCCTTTCTTCCATTGGGGCCGCACCAAAGAAATTTTGCCTGTCTTGGTTGTCCGTTCCAAATTTTGAAGCTTACCATTTATTTTTAAAAATTTATTGGTCCCTGGAATTAAGAAAAGCCAAAAATTACATTTTCCCTTTAAATCCCTAGGTGGAAACTATAGGGGTATTCACAAAGGCGTCGGAAAATATGAAAGTCGGAAATTCGGAATATTTTAACGGCTTTAAAAGTTGTGCAGGATACAAAAAAAGTTTAAAAATTTTTTTAAGAAGTCGCGATTTTCCGATTTTCCGACTTTCCAACGTTTTTAACACACCTTTGTGAATACCCCTTTTGTTTAAGGGCTTTCAAAAACTCAAATGTTTTAAAATCACGTCCTTTTTCTTCATTAAAATGAGGTCAAACCTAAAACAATATGTGTCTAGGGTGGGACAGTATTCATGGAATTGCCCAGTTCCTTATTTTCAATAGTTCCTTATATTCAATAAATGTTTTTTGCTTTAGATTTAAGAAGCTAGAAGCTTTGGTTTTCCTTTCCAATTAGTGGCTAAAAGCCTTCTCAGTTAGGGCTTAAGACCATGGACTTATTTTTTCAAAAACTTCAGCCCGACTTGTAGGTACACCGAGAGAAAAAGGTAGTTATATTAACTGAAAAAGCAGGTTAAAATAACCGAGTTCACCGTTAATTGTTAGTTATGTGTAGTAGCGGTCAATTCAACAGTACAACACAGTCATAAGGATATAACTACCTGATGGTTGATATAACTGTCTCGCGGTTAAATCAACTGTCACCAGCGACTGGGAAAAAAAATTTATATTTTGCTTTGATTTTTTTTATCTTCTTTAATTAATATTTTTTTTTTTATTATAAATTATTATATTTTTTCTTATTTATTTGTTTCTATTTAAATCTTTTTCTCTTTCATCTCTTTAAAATTTCTCGCCTCGGCCGAGCCTGAACCGCTGACCTCCTCCACTTCGCTGGGCGAACGTCTTAACCATTACGCTAAACGAACGAATTTAAATTGTTGGTCAAAATGCTCATTGAGTTTATGTTGCTCAAGTTTTGGGAACGTGCTTAAGGAATTGTTTCACTCCCAAAATTTTTGCTGAAAATGAACCATTAAAAAAAAATTAAATAAATTAAAACTTAAAATTTAGGAGAAATTTTTGTCTTCCAAAACAACTACACTCTGAACAAAAAAAAAACTGTTTAAAAAAAAAATCCAGAAAAATTCCCGCCGCCAGCAGGGATAGAACCCCGAAGCTCACGCTGTCGAGCACAGTTTAAAACACTGAGCTATCGAAACCTCCAGAACGGTTGATCAGAATGCGAACTTACGTCTAAGTGAACGAAAGCGAATTTGAACATAAAAAGAACTGTTTTTCAACTGTTCATTTGACTGCCTTTTTCAGTGCATTTAACGCGGAATACAGTTTATTTGACCAATCTTAGTTTAACTGTTCTAAGTAGTTGATTTAACTCTTGATATTTCTCTCGGTGTACTTAATAGGCTTTCTTGAAATGTTTTATTTTAAGCTAGAAAAAAAAACAAATCTAGGTACACCCTTGTTTGAGCAAAACGCTGGAGTTTGCTTTCGAAAAATCCGTCGGAAAAGTTCAATTTTTATTTTATTTCCGAAAATTTTAATTTAGGTCTTGGGCCCTATTTAGGGGGAAGCTTGCCGGGTTAATAGCTAGAACTGAACTTTGAGGGGCGACAATTTCAGAAATATATATGTATGTTTATAAAAGTACCCCTTTAGTGCCATCATAGAGCCATAGCATATTTGCCGGTTGCCGATTGGGCCATGCTCCTTCTAAGAACGGATTTAACTTAAAAATCGACCCATAATTCTAAATCTATTTAATTTTGAATCAATAAAAAATTAACCCCCTTTCATCATACCCTGGATTACGGCCTTTTTAGGGGCGGAAAATATTGTTTTTGCCACGAGCGGCAAAAAACTGGATCGGGCCCTGAGTAGGTGTTTAAAATTTGAACACAAGGAGAGAATTTAAATACTTTTCATAAATATTCTTTCTATTAACCCTCAGATTCCTGGCTTCGTCTCTAGACGTACTTTTTTCGAACAAATTACAAAAAAAAACTAATAATAATAAGTCCAGATTAGCGATCATATCTGAACTTTTCGTTGAAAAAAAAATTTTTTGGCATTAGAGGGTTAAGGTCCGTTTGCTACAATTCTTATTAAATTTTTGTTGTGAAAAACAAAAAAAAATTTGTATGAAATTTTTGACATTTTGAGAGGACATCGCGAGGAAAAACTTTAACGAGAAATAAAAACAACAGGGCATTAATATTTTCGGAAGTCTGGCATTGCACCAATCCATACGTATGTGTGTATGCTCACAGAAGACAGCCATTTTGAACACAACAAAAGACCAGAAAAAAAAGGCTTTAACAGTCGAAATGGCCAGGTGAGTTGATTGAAAGAGGTGTGTCCAAGCGGCACGACTCTTGGATCCAACGAATTGAAGAGAAAGAGAGAGAAAGAGATAGAGAGGGAGCGTGAACGAAAAAGACACGCACACACGCACGCACACATTCGAACACCATTTTTAAGCTTTTCAAAAAGAGGAATAAAAATTCTTAATGAAATTTGGCAGAATTCAACGAATTTAAGGGAAAACGTTTTTCGAAAATTTCGAATTGGCTGCAGCACGAGACAAACTGATTTGATTTTTCCGTTAATTAACTCTAACCAACCACGACGCGATGCTTCAGCAACACAGCAAATGCACCGTCGCCCTCGAGGATGCCAATTCAGTTTCCTCGCAACGCCGCCAGTGAATCTTCCCCCCCCATTTCCAAGGGCCCGAGTAGGCAGATAGGTGTGCATATATATACACATGTATGTATGTATGTATTGATGCTCTGATATGGTGTATAGTGTATAGGCAACCAGCCGTGGTGAAATCGTTGTCAATATAATCGGAGCGGGCACATTTCCGTGGCTCACCTTGTGTCCCGATGTTTTGCATACGAAAATAGGCAAAGCGTAACTGAAACCAATAATTTCTGCTCCGCCTACAATGTCAATCGGCTTCGATACATTCAAGCCTTTGCCGCTTATGTAGGTTCACCTGCGCGCGCTCTCGCAAGCACACATTCAAAGTCCGTCAGTCAGTCACGCTCACGTTCACGCTCATGCTCTCTGTTATCGGTGTGTTGTATGCGCGCTGATGCTGAAAAGTCATGACATCCGCATACGGCGTAACGCTACGGATATGCTTTCCTGTTTCAGATTGGCCATTCAAGCATTCAAAAATTAACTCCGCCCGGTTGCGTATGCCGTGTAGATCGTTGGGGATTAGATACAAGATATACACACAGGCCGAAGCGCGAAGCGAGAGCGTAAAGAGAACAAACAAAACGGAATATCGCAACGAAAACAAAAACAAAAACAAATCTCTCCCCAAAGAAGCAAGAGTACGCGCGATCATCGTTTCAACACGTTTGTATCGAGACCACAACGATTCGTTGAAATACGCCGCGAGCGCAGCAATTGCACGCAAGGGTATAGGGCCCGTAAAAATTTTAAAGTTCGATCATTTTCACCTCATCTTTCATTTGATAATTTTACTTTGCTTATCTAAAACAATCATTAACCCTCTAATGCCAAAAAATGTATTTAAGTGGAAGAATAAGATCAAACTAATTTCGGGTAAAAAAACGAATCTTAATTTTTTATATTTTTTTATTTATTTATTTTTATTTGTATTTAATTTAACAAATTTAGTCTAGAGACGGAGACAGAAATTGGAGGGTTAAGCAATGGGGAAAAGTGGTAATTTCACTGGAAAAGATGCACTGCTATTTTCACCAGAGCGAGCAGATATGTATTTTAAAAATCTTTGTGTGGTCAACGTGAAAAAACTCGTAAATTATGGGGCAGCCACCAAGGGCCTTATCCAGACTATGATGAAGGGGGGATATAGTTTTTTTTAGTTCAAAATTAAAGTAGATTCAGACTTATGACTTGATTTTCAAGTTAACTTCGTCTTAAAGGTGGTAGAGGACCCATTTTAACCCCTGTTCGTTCTTCGCCGCGGCCGCTGCGCAGCCGAGCCTTTACGCACGGCGAAAGAATCATCCTAGCGAGTACTTCTTATTTTTCTACAGCGCTAGGATGATTCTTTCGCCGTGCGTAAAGGCTCGGCTGCGCAGCGGGCGCGGCGAAGAACGAACACCCCCTTAAAGAACATTTTTGACATGCACTGAATGATTTAGTTAAAAGAAAGGTGAAAGAAAATGGTGAACATAACTGAGGATCAGAGGCAATATTTTACTGTTTTTCAAAAGCATTATTGAGGATTTTCCACCGTTGCTTATCCAAATCACGATTTAAGATAACAAAATGAAGTCCCGAATGCTATGGTAAACTAAATTTTGTAACTAATAAATTCTTATATGGGCATTTCCACTCGGACGCGACACTTAAGTAAATTTAAGAACCGAACTCAAGAATGGGATCAATAGTAATTTTGTTTCTAAATACTGTCTTGCAGCTCATGTGGACTTTTATATTTATCCAAATTTCTATGACGATCTCAAGGCAGTAAGTTATATACGGACGCGACAAAAACGTTATTTTTTCAGGAAATGCCCGCATGGTGAACTACATAAGTCGGTTTTTTTGGAAAGTCGATCTTTTGAGGTTTCAAGTTAAATTCTCTATGTCATGTCAAGAGAAAAAGAAAGGGGTCCGGAATTTTTTTTGGCTTTCTTGAGATGGCACAAAAGTAAGATCATTAAGAAAAGAAACAAAAAAAAAAACCAACTCGACAATGAGAGATTCCTTTCCAAAAATCCTCCCATAACAAAACCGCATTAAAAAAACAAGAAAGGCTATAACTTTATATGTGAACGAGTATCTCTCGGTTACTTTCAACCGCCGGAACCCACCCGTAAGGGGAATCACCAGCGATCCTCGCCCCCTCTCGATAGGGCTACAAATGGGTTTTCGATCCTTGATCTTGGAAATTTTAAGCAGTGATGTTAGCGTGTGAAATGAAGCTGTAGCTGAGAGATTATATTCTCACCCTTTTCATTCTATTCCCCTTTGTTTTTGCCATTCCGTCCCTGCGAGCGAGAAATAAGTGTGGGCTTGGCTGCGAACGACGATCTTCATTTTTCTTTCTTGGCTACGTTGGGACGCGATCGAGGCAACGCCATTAAATCGCACACACGCAACATTGACGCACCAATACATCCATGCATCGCATAGTCCGACTGTCTGTGAACATACTGTGGAAGAGAGATTGGCTACGGGCAAGGGTGGCAAGTGGTAACAGGGAGCAATTGCTTTCTGTGAGTCTTCAGATACTGGTAAAAGAAAGAAAAAAAGACAAGAAAAAAAAAAACGAAGAGGAAAAAAAAACAACTCGAGTTAATACAAATAAATGAGACGCGAGTGTAAACAAAGTCATTCATGTAGAGAGAGCAGCATAGCACAGCAAAAGAGCTTGAAGATCAATGAAAGACGCGCTAACTGCTGACGCTACTCGTACTTTGACGAAGTGGCTGGGCTACTGTGCTACTGTTGAATGGATGCTTAACGTGGCGAAACGTTATTCTTTCGTCTCCAGTCGAAGCAAATACGAGCGCCGGTCAACAAGTGCCAATCGAACTGTATCGAAACGGAAATGGGACGTAAGCCGCCGTCGCCGCCGACGCGATTCTCGAGTTTAAATGGAATCTAAACGGTTAATTGCTTTGGTCGGATGAAGCATTCGCATGAAAAGAATAACGAAATAAGAAAATCTTCAAATATTTGTGAACTTTTTCTCTCTCTCTCTCGTCTTTCTTTTTTGTGAATTTTCACGTGAGACTCATGAGAGCTGGGACGTAAATTCTCAGCCGTGGATTATTTTGCGTGGATTTCGACAAGAAAGTCTCTTATCGAATAAAAAATAAATAAACAAAAAAGCAAAAAAAAAAGAAGAAGAAAAACGACGCCAACGCGAACTCCAAGCCAAATATCGATCGTCTAAGTGATCGTTCGCTCAAATTAGGTGTGAAGTGTGAGCTAATTTCCCAACAAAGAAAAAGTGCTGGAAAAGTGCTAATCAAATTTCAGGCTCAATCTATCTATCAAAGGCGATCTTTTGAAAAAGCGCATCTGCTGAAAAACGATCACTGCCCTTAAATGAGAATCCGAATTCAAATGATCGTCGACCGATTTCGTGCTAAAATTTCTGCACTTACTCTTGCGTGTTATTCTTGTCCTTCTGCCGATGCCGAATGAAAATATTATCAATTATTATTGAACATAATTTATACACAAATTAACGGGATTTAACACGACGGACCGTCGATCGCGAATTTCTTTCAATATAACACACATACAAGTGTACAGAAGAGAAGGTACTTCATAGGAAAAAAATAAAAAATAAGAAAAAAAAAGTGGGGAACTGTAGCAGCTTTAACGTTATCTTTGTCCAACGACCTCAATTTCAAAATCGAAAAGTCGAATTATGTCGCTGATGGATCCAGGTTGGTATTTTGCTGCCCCAAAAACAGCTTTTCAATAACAATAAAACCCGATTTAAATTCCGTTTTCTCATTAAGAGGAAAAGCTTTTTCTTACTTAATTCGATAACATATTCCCAAACATATCCGCTTTAGTACAGTGGAGTCTCTTAGAAGTATATGGATATTCACATGAGACAATTCCTCTAAGAAATACGAAAACTGTTCTGTTATTGCAAGTCCCCCGAGAAACATTTGGGTCTCGGGCGATTTGTGCCTTAATTGACTCAAATGACTAACCAATTTCAATTCGCGAAGTTCAAGGCCCCGAAACCATACAAATCAACAAAGCTATATCCACCCATATGGGGTCTAACTCTAATTTAGAAAACAATATTCCAAAATGAACAGTATTACCCATAAAAAACATCATAAATATATTTTAAAAAAACCTCATACGCTAAATTGTGTTAATTAGGAACTATTTTTACAAAGCCGCCGGAGAAAACAATGAAGTATAAAAGCTAAAAAGATCGCTATCATTCGTAATTTAACCACCTTCGAATTAATTCAATTTATTTGTGAATATCCCATTAGAATAGGAAATAAGACAACATACATACTTAAATGTGGAAATTGTGTTAGCATATGTTAGGTGCTTAAAATGGGTGGGGGCGGTTAAAAGATCAATCAGCGGCGTACACAGAGAAGATTACTTAGTCATCTCCATTAAAATATATAAAACCAAAAAAATTTAAGCCGCTTTATGCATAATGAACTTTGTCCTAACATCATTTTAACAATTCATATATTCTGAGGTCCTATGCTCCACAAGGAGATAGATCAATTAAGAAGAAGATAACATTTTCTACTTACACCATCACTAGAAATCTATTCCCAATCATTACCTATAGCAGTTTTGCTCATTACTCTGTACTAAGTGTTGCTCCATATTAAAAGTACCTTTGAAATAATGTTGAGGAATTCATTTTTATTTATTATTTATTTATTTATTTATTTAGTCTATGAATTCAACATTCTTACAGACTAGCACTTAAAGACTACTCAACTGTAAACACTTCATTACAAAACTTATTTTAAAACCAATTACAATAACTTAAAATA
The DNA here is from genome assembly GCA_020466095.1 of Chlorops oryzae. NCBI lineage: Eukaryota > Metazoa > Arthropoda > Insecta > Diptera > Chloropidae > Chlorops > Chlorops oryzae. The sequence continues at coordinate 14,157,942 of CM035807.1, read as the reverse complement.
GACTTCAGATATTCTCTTGGAAAATCAAAATCAATAGCGACATTGGATGCGATGTTATTATAAAGATTTAGCGATCTGTAGAGAGGAGCATTCAAAGCGGTTAAAAAGGCAAATAAAAGCAAATACTTACTTTGAAGTAAGGTACTACAATCAATCCTTCCACTAACAATATCCGGACAAAGAGCAATGATTGCATGGACCGGCGTGACTCCAGGGACTATAATCCAATAAGTGTACAGAGAGTGCGATATTCAGGAAGACTGTCAAAAGAGTAAAGAGAGCGTATATTGTATATTGTAGAATGGGCTCCAAATGAATCATGCATATTCCAACTTAGACCTGACTAAAGCAACATAAAGAGCTTTCCACGTACAAGGATCCGTAAAATGGGCAGAGTTACGCCTAATACAGGCAAGCATATGATAAGCTTTTGGAGTTAGATAGTTTAGGTGATGGATAAACGTGTCAAATACAACACCCAAATCTTTAATACAATCACTTTTATTAAGCATATGACATCCTAAAGTATAGGAGGGCATCACGGAAACTGCTTCTTATGACATCAGGGTCTCCCACTCTCGAGTACATATTTCCAAAAACTGCCATACTTTAGCGTTTCGGACATGCACCTATTGCATACAATATTATGAGTGAAGCCGAACTAATATGTTATGTGGGCCGAAAAAAGCTAATATGGGTAAAAAGCCAAAAAAATTTTGGCGCCCGAGCACGGTCAACAATTTCATTCTTCTTCTTAACCTTATTTAACTCTTTCTGGCTTCGCTTATGCCCCTCTTGACATGTAGTTATGTGATCCCAGAACCTTTGTGCAGGCGTTCCGATCCTGGATCATCTCATCGCTGAGACCCATCCTTTCCTCATATTTTTTTATCTGACAAATCTACGTATTTTTTTTTTGGTTTGCTTGCCGGAGGGTCAACAAAACGTCCCGAAAAGAGACAGGTGCATATAAAAACTATATACATAAAATACATGGGAACAATTAAAGTAGATTCTCCAAGAAAAAGGAAATGTAGACGTGGCGAGCTCCTTTCATGAAAGGCTTTGTGGTCATCAAAACAAATTTATGGCCCCAAAATTTCAGATGCCAATACGAAAGATACTTTGATCTCGTGACATTAGGAAGACAAAACCCAAATAAATAAAATAATACAAGTGAAATGGTACCACAGCCAAGAGACCACATAAGATACCATATAAATCCTAATAAAGCTTAGATTTCTCTATAGGTTCTATCTAAGAGGAGTACGGAACTCTAACAAGTAGATTAAAATTAAGAGAGATTTCTGAAAGAGCTGGCAACGAAGTCCTGACAGCATTAACACACCCAGACCGGAAACCTTTCTTTATGGCTGGCAACTTATATCCTCTTTTTTGAATGCAGGAAACGCTTACCCTCTTGCCCTCGCTGGTCCACAAGGTTTTTTAAACGTCAATCTTCTTAATTTTTGGTGAAATTCTGCTGTAGAAGCTGCTGAAGCGAAGCATGGCGAATAAATGTTGAGACCTCTTATCAATCTTAATTCTTCTAGTACCTAATATATATTTGACCCCGACATTCAGGTTTACGCCTAACCAAAGCGGGACATGTGAAAAGCTGCATTACAGAATCCATAGCGATCTTTAGTTCCGATACTTAATTTTTTTTATTAAAGTGCTAATTAAATCAACAATGATCTGGCGAGACCCCAGTGTCGATCTTATTTGTACTCCTGATGTGATTAAGAAGCTGCCGCACTGATATTCCTCTGATCTATGAGCCCTTTTGACTTCCCACTTATTGCAATAACCTCTCCGATAGCTTAGACTGTAATGCAGAAAAACAACTTGATATTCGAAGAACAAAAAATTAGAGCGGCATGGGTTAGGTTTGGTTAGCATAGGTTAGGTTAGGATCGGAGCCGAGCCATCTCTTTTATTCGAACAGAGGATATCTCGGTGAGAGAATTGAGGAAGAATCAGCCGAGTGGCATGGATATTCTCCTGGCCAGGGCCATCAATCCAGTTTCTTGAGTCCGGTTGGAGGGGCCGCATTTCCTGCATTGTGCCCCCATCTTGCTTAAAATAATACGAAGTCGAATTCGATACAATCCTGACCGATTTGTATGACTCTTTTCTGTAATTTTTGCACAGTTCTCATATCCGGGAATGACTGTATGACGGTTTTAACAAAGCAAAAGTATCTGTTCAAAAATAAAAACTACCGATCTTCTTGTCGTTGTGTTCGATTCACACACACAACCAACCACGCGCACAATTTACGTCTTCAAATGTACATTTAAAAAAAAAATCGATTCGTCAGAACCTGTTCCTTTGGTTGTTAATTGAATTTCGATAAAGTAAACAAATCGTGTCAAGTAAATCCGTCAATTCGGGACCACCGCAATCCATTCGTTGAGGGTCTTTAAAAACAGAAACGCACACTAAAGACCGAGACGAAGATGAAGACGAAGACGAAGAAGGGGACAAACATTCGGACGTGAATGCAGCAATCCGTCTTCAAACAATGATCAAACATTACAACGATCATTAGCTATATCAAGAGGCTAAATGGCTCCAAGCGTCGAGTCGAGTGCGTGTTGTCGGAGCGCTCAACCTGTGCCGCCACGGTGCAAACATTACAAAATCTTAGCTGACTACCGGAAAACTGAACTGAGTGAAATGCACAAGAGATCCCTGGTAAAGAAAAGGTGTCAATGCGGCTTAATAGCTACCGTGAGGCGGTCAGTCAAGCGCGACTGCAAACGAAATCTCTTGAACCACCGAAGCGAAGGCAAACAAAATTCTTTAAACAACAATTTTCGGCGAAAATTTTGCCAATTGTTAGCCTATGACATTTGGTTTTTAATTGTCTTTATGCCATTTAATTAGGTTCGAAAATGATAATGAAATCAAATTGGTAGTGCAAGCCCCTAAAATTTGAATTGAAAAAGCCGTCGGAAATAACGTTTTTCAATAGATTTTTGTTTTTTGTCTCGAAGAGCAACAAATAGAAAAAAAAAAGAATTGGAGAGACCAGAACTTTTTTCTTGTTATCACAAAAATTCAGGCAATATACCCTCTAGGAAATATGGGATCAATATTCTAAAAGCCACTAGTGCTTTACTAGAAACTTAAGAACTAGTGCAAATGGGGGTAGAGTTGCGTATGAACCACATACTTTCTTGTAAAGAAAAAATCAATCAGCCAGATACCAGCAATTGCTGGAAAGACAAGTAGTTTTAAATTATATCCAAATTACCCAATTGGTTCCTACAGTACTAGAAAAGCGGTATTCTGTACTACCACTGGTGATTTTCCGTCATCACCCAATGTTATTTTCTACAGAGGAATGCATTGAAAGGGATACAAAGAAAAAATAGTACTGGGGAAATTAGAACTAGTAAGACGCTACATCTACACCGCTCGCCTTTCATGGAGGGTAATTTAAAAAAAAGTTATGTTAGATAATTTTAACTTTCTATATTAACATCTAATACTCTCAACTACTCCCCGACTAGTCACAAAAATACCAGGACTTCTCCCTTTTAATTTGCCAAACAATGCTTTAAATTGTCTTTTTTAACATTTAGCTCTCGTTGACAAATAACCACTCCCATATTTATTAACTGCTTCATGAGAGGGCACTCATTACAGCTCAAGATCTAGCCGATTTTCATACTCGTACATGGGCGGACTGGGGGTCAAAGGGACCACTGGGCGTTTGAAAAATAGGGCCCCGTTACCTAAGAAAGAAAGAAAAACCTGAACAACTAAAAAGCACAGGGCACTAGCCCGGTTACCCAGTCCGCCCCTGTGCTCGTATATAAAACACTCCAAATTTTGATTTTATTCCGAGTAACCAGAATACTCCATTTTGAATATGTTTTATGAAAGGACACAAAGCCAAAATAATTTAGGAACAATCTATATTTAGGGAAACCTGATAAAACCTGGCAAAAATCCTGAAAAAGTTATTTTCAGCACGTAAACGCGCCCATACGCTGATCAAACAGACCTCAAACTGGACGCGATGTAAAAATTTGGATGTAATGAAAAGGCTAGCCAGCTCTCCGGAAGTGAAAACTTCGGGGGCTTCTTTAGCGTGGAATTTATGCCAAAAATAAGCAATACAAAATCTTTTCGGATCTGATAATGGCGGAGTACTTTAAAATGGCTGATCGAAAGCGTTCAGATCAGAATTCTTGACCTTAAAGTAGTTTCGCTATATAAGAAAGTCGATTTTGCCAAGAAATTTAATTCTTATATCCGGTTTTTTCTTATATAAGAACCGTTTATAAGAAAATTTTTTCTTATATAAACTACCGATATTTGAAAATAGGGGTGTATCAATTTTTGATAAAAACCAAGGTTCTTATATAAAAATTTTTTCCATACAAAAAGAGTTTTTGGTTTTGGTAAACAGTTTCTTAAAGGCGGGTTTTTCTTATATACGAGTTTCTTATATAGCGAAACTACTGTATTAGGAAGGAAGGAGGACCAAAAAAAAAAATAAAAAAAAAAGTTTTCCGTTCGTTTCTATCAAAATTTAGCTTCCATTTTAGGTAATAAGAACTTACGGTCAATTTTTTGGACACCTCAAAAGGGACAAAAATATGTGTAACGGATTAAAAAAGAGTACTATTGTTGTTGTTGTTTTTCAAAAATCTATTTTATGTATTACTACTTTTTTACCACTTTTTTGGCCATGAGTGTATTTCCGGCATTTTGATATACCTTTAACCCTGTAACTCACTCCTGCATAAAAACGTGATTTTTTTTAATGCTCCTTGTGTGTTAGATAACTTGAACAGAAAGGGATTTGAACTAAAAATTTTAACGCCAGCTTCTAATTGATTTAAGTTTCCGAAAGGTTGTCCGATTTTCGGCTTAATATCCAGAAACATCCGAGATAAATGATGTAAATGATCGGCGCCACCAGGAGATTCTATGTGTACATGGGAATTTCCTGAAAAAGTAGTGTTTTTGTCACGTCCGCCTATTTCTGATTGCTTTCCGGATTGACAGAGAAATTTTTATAAATATTAAAGTCCGCATGAGCTGTAAGAAAGTATTTCGAGACAAAAGTACTATTGACCGCATTCTGGAAATTGGGACTTAAAATTACTCATGTAAGTGTCGCGTCCGTAAGGGAATATCCATTTTCGGTTTTCTTATCGAAGGAGTGCAGGAACCTTGATAAAATTACGTGCACAGATTGCAGTTGAGTTAAAACGTCTTCTTACGACAAAACTTGGATTGATGGGTTTTTTTTCAGATATTTTTTTAAAAGAAATTTCACCTATTTTTACGGCCATTGATGTTCTTTAGACGGTTCGGAATTGCCGTGGCCTCTTCATGTACAGTCAAAATTCTCTATAACGATTCCTCTATATAGCGAATCTTCTCAAGGATTTTTCGCTACTTTAGTGCTCTCTCTTTCTCTTCTCCTTCCTCTCTCTCTCTCTCTCTTCTCTCTCTCTCTTCTCTCTCTCCTCTCTCTCTCTCTCTCTCTCTCGCTCCTCTCTCTCGCTCTCTCTCTCTCTCCTCTCTCTCTCTCTCTCTCTCTCTCCTCTCTATCCTCCTCTCTCTCTCTCTTTCTCTCCTCTCTCTCTCTCTCGCTCTCTCTCTCTCTCTCTCTCTCTCTTCTCTCTTGATATCTTTTTCTCTCTCGTCTCTCTCTGCATCTCTCTATCAGATCTCTCGACTCTCTCTCATCTCTCTTATCGAATACGATCGTCTTGCTCTATCTCTCTCTCTCTCTCTGCTCTCTCTCTCTCGCTGCTCTTCGTACTCTACCTCTCTCTCTATGATGATTTTTTTTCTGGTCCCTTGAAATTCGTTATAAAGAGTTTCGACTGTATAATCGAGCACACCAACTTGAAGCAACTTGAAGGCAAAAACAAAAAATTGTGATTCCAAAACTTTACGACTGGATTGCGATTTCAAATCGATCAGTCTTAATTCCTTTGATTTTTTTTTTTTTTTGGTCTTGAACAACTTAACTCAAGGGTTCCTTAGAGAAGCAAAAGAGGACATAAAAGAGAAATATTGGATTTTAAAATGCTAACTTGACTGATTGCGTTTTGTTGTGTATGCCTTTCCATTAAGTCGTGTACACATTGACGCGTCTTTTTCGAGTGTTTATTGATACAGCTCTTGTCGACATCGTCGCCTTTTGTTTTACTACCATTTATTTATGATTTTTAGTGCCACGGATTCTGTTCATTATGTTTGTTCTGTGCGCAGCGGTTCGTTCTTATGCAGTCGATATGACTTCATGCATACATACTATATACGTACGTACATGCAATATACACTCGGATATCGCTGCTCCATTCATATTCATATGAGATGCTGCAGGCTGGCCGTAATGGCTGTAACCATCGATCGTTCAGCTACCGTGCACGGTAGCCGTTAGTCACGCATTTTTGCATTTTTATGGATCATGCACGTAGCTGTGGCGACCCTCAGGCAGCCAGTCACTCAGCTCGGCAGTTCGTCAGTTCGTCCGTTCGTCCAGCTAGTATACGTTTTCAAAGAAGTCCAATCAATCGGGTCTACAGTTGAATGCATGACGGACAGCTTAGTTCATTGAGTGCCATAATATGGTGAATAGTATTGGCAAATATTACAAAAAAAAAAAACTCACAAGCAGATGTAGAGATCTTTGAAATGTCATCGGATTGCTGGGGGCACAGTACTATGTTAAATGCTTTAAATGTTTTATTTCCTCAATAAATAAATAGTAAATTACTTAAGATGGCTTTGCCACCTTTTTTATAAAAATGTTTTTCTATTGAAATGCAACCCTGCAATCCCCAAGTGTCAACTTCTCTATTCGTCTCCCTTTACTGAGAGAACGAACGAATATGTCAAACATAATTTTAATGCCTTTCGGAACTGATCCCCGATGCCACACAAGGGGCTAGCAGGCAAGATCCGTTTCAAGAACGATGTCATCGTCATCGCCGTCGTCGCCGTCGTCGTCTACATCCCCTATGACATGTGTAACTGTCACTGAGCATCAATGCAACATAGAGCAATGCAAGCTTAGCATAAAGAACGCCTTTGGGAGACATTGACATTGACAAGTGTCTCTGCGTATGATTTGACTCTTTCATGCGGTCTGCTCCCCACCATACGAGATCTATTTCTTCTGACTCCGAGCATTGCAGTTCTCTAGTTAACATAAATTTAATGAGATTCTAATAGATGCATATTTCGTTGCGAGCAATCTTGAGTTAGTCATTTCGGAAGAAGGAAGGAAGGAAGAAGGCACGCGTTTCTCATACATATGACCTTTTGTGGAAATCGAATGACTTTTGTGGTAATTAATGTCTGGGCATAAATTAAAAACTCTTCTTTGTTCAGGAGACAAACATCTGCGCGCCTCGAAAATGCAATAATCGAACTTTGACTTGAAGACTTCGATAATGTGCATTGGTAACGGATCAGTTGTAACGAGCGCCCCAAGAGATTTTGGGCCATTGGGAATTTGTTTGATGTAGTTGAAGGTTCAACATTTTTGTGTGCTCGTTAGTTTTCTCTTTTGGTTTTTCAATCACATTGTATTAACCCTTTATCGCATACGAATCCATATAGTATATAGTAGGTAGGTAGGTTGAAGTGGCCGTTAATCGGCCCATTGTGATACCAAGGAGGTTTTCTTGTGTTTTTGTGGGTGTATGTCTTTGTATGTAGTGTGCCCCTAACATGCGATTTTTTAGAAACCAGTGCTAGGCTTGGAACATTACACTTCGTTTCGCCTGTGCCGGGAATCGAACCTCGGACCCTGGGATCAAGAGCATAGCACGCATCCCCTACGCTATCCCAGAGCCACTAGTATATAGTATAGTATATATAGAATAAGTGAAAAATTCTTAGAATTATGGCACTAAAATGTTTAAAAAAACTGATTACAACTACTCCTTTTTGGACCAGTTTGGAACTAGACCCTAACTTGACTAGTTTTAATCAGTTTTTTTTAATTTTAACGCCGAAATTCTTAGAATTTTTCACTTATTCTATATATAAATTTTCATCAAAATCGGACGTCATGAAATTTTTGGATTTTATGGGTTTTTGGTCCACAACTCTTTAAACTTCCTTCAACCCCCCCAAATTTTTTTTGGGCTAATGTCTTATAATTGTTCATTATACCACTGTGGCCAATATAAGCACTACCAAAGCAGCCTTTCTTTGGCTACGTCCCTGCCATATACGGTTTCGTAAAAAAAAAAAAAAAAAAAAAAATTAGGAAACCTAGGTACTTTTTGATGAAAATCGATATGCAGTCGACTTTGGATAGAGTGCAACGCATTTTTGCAAAGTCCTGTTCACACTACCGAGGTTCAAATTTTGTATGTTTAATTTGCTGTATGTGGCTCAAATATGATCAAAAATTCACATGTGAGGTTCACAAAACTATTTTTATTTAAAAAATTTCAATTTTTTTTGAAAATCAATAAGGACATTAGATTCTTACGTTATACTAATGACTTTTTAACGGCCTTTTTCTTATAATTTAAAATAACAGCGTTTTTATTTTATATGAGCCTCAGTTCATATGTTCAGACCACCAAGGTTTTGCTCTTTACGGTTCAAACCCAATCGACTGTGATTATTTTTGAAGTCTTCATAAAACATTAACGCGAAAAAAAATTTGAATAGTCTATTTATGTACATAGCATCAGTAAGGGTAATAGAATGCCTTAAAATATTTTACAATTAACTCGCAATATAAATTATAAGGGCACATCCAGCATTTTGGGGTGGGGGGTCATCAAGAGTGATTCTCCAAGCCCAGAGTTAACAATGAGGCCAAATACCGGAAAAATTTCTCTTGACTTAAAATTCTTATAACTAGTCCGTTCGTTGAGAAAATTTACTGATTTTTGGAAATAAGGAAAAATTCTTAATGAAAATTAGAACATAATTTTTTATTTTATAAATTCTGGTCACTTACTTGATCAGCTTTTGCCAAACTAGAACTCTTCATTACTAGACAGTTTGTACGATAATCGTTTCATGAGAAAATTCTCATTGAAACGCCAACAAGTTCCTAAGTACTTTTTTCGCTGATATTTGAGATAAGTAACGATTTTATCAAATCGGACATATATACATAAGTTCGAATTTTATATTGTTTATTGGTATTGCAATACTGTCAAAAATTCCTTTAGCTCCCCCCCCCAAATAATTTTTGGGTTTAATTTTTTAATTGTTCAATATAGGCCAACTGTGCGAACAATTTAAGCATTATCAATACAGTATTTAATCAAACACGCCATGTATGAGCCTCAGTTCATATGTTCAGACCACCAAGGTTTTCGCTCTTTACGGGGTTCACACCAACCGCAATCGACTGTATGATTATTTTTGAAGTCTTCATAAAACCATTAACAGCGAAAAAAACATTTGAAAGTTATTTATGTACATAGTATTCAGTAAGGGGTAAAGAATGCCTTTAAAATATTTTACAATTAACTCGCAATAGTAAAAAACGGGCACATCCAGCCATTGTTGGGGGTGAGGGGGTCATCAAGAGTGATTCTCCCAGGCCCAGACTTAACAATGAGGCTCATAATATCCGGGAAAGTACTTTTCTCCTTGCACTTTCCGAATTCCCCAGATCTCTTTTAGAACTCCAGTTTTCCGTTCGTTCGGAAGGAAGAATTTCCCCTCGGCTTCCATATTTCTCTCCCCGAAATTAGGCAAAGTAGGTATTTTATTGAAAAATAACAAATATTTCCAATTTAATTTTATAAAATTCTGTCAAACTTAAGCGTTGAGTTCGAAGAACTTTGCCAAACTTGTCGAACGGGCATTTTCTTCATTCTAGTCACATATGTACATACATATGTATATACATGAGCATACATGTCATCATGTCGAACGGCATGAAGCGTTCCGCTGCACTGAAACTGATTGGTCGAATTTTTGAAATGCAAGAAATTTTCAACGCCTCCGAACGGCATATGTAGCTAAGTATCTATGTAGGTATGTATGTATGTATGTACGTTCAAAAAAATGTATGCATTCTACTCGTACATCCATATCGATGGTATCTAGTCCTAAGATTTTGTCTCTGCGAATGCCTTAAAACTCTTCGCGGCATGTGTTATTGATGTTACCGCAGAATGTGTATGTACGTACGTATGTATGTGTGTGTGAGTATATGTATGTATATATTTTAGCCACGCATCATTGTCGTTGCATTTTATTCTCTTGTGGGATATTTCAGGGACGTCTATAAATTTCTAAAAGGGGTGTTGCCATGACTCTTCTCTTGTGCATTCGCAGCGTGGAGCGCTTTGCTCCTCTCCGCTTTGCTCTATGTGCAATGCATAATATGAATGCATTGATTTATGGGGTCATTAATTTTTGTTGACAGACAGAAATGTCGTCATTGCTCGACAAGATCGTTCCTTGTTGGCTCCCAAAAAGTTCTCTATTTCATGCGGAATTTCTATAAGACTTTGTATTTATTTTTTTTAATTTTTTTTTTTTTTATTTATTTTAATTTATAATCACAACTCCCATCATACAATGTTAGCTTTTAAAGCTGCTTAAGTGCTTTCGGGATTTGTATGAAAAAAAAAAAAAAAATGAAAAAAAAATGTACGTATCTCAAGGCGGAATGTTCGCAAAAGAGCTTCCTTTGCCATGATCTGTTATGCGTTTAATCGTCTCCAAGCCCAATTAAAATCTATATGTACGAGGAGCGATCGAGAGACAACGTACGGACAAACACAATTACGGCTGAGTTTTCTGATTTCTGATTTCGATTTATTTATAAAATTTGTTATCATGACCCGTTAAACATTATCGAGACCCTGGAACTTCATACATTGTACGAATGCAAACGAACGTATAAAACGCGCTTCATGGTCGACTGGACCATCGAAGCGGCTTAATGTCACAATTTTATGTCTGCCCGGCGTACCCAGAGATAATAGTACAGCAAGAACGAACAAGCCGATGAGCATGGTACGGCATGGTATGCTCAAAACAAGGTGCATATCTGGTATATAAAGCCCTCTGCCATTAAGGGACATTCGACCTGAAATTTTTAATAGAAATAATGAAATAATGAAAGTTGAAGTTATTTCGCAAAATTTTCCAAAAGATAAGGAGGAAATTCTTGTGATATTTTCCCATGCGATCGAAAGTCTACGGATTTTAATTAAAGGGATTCATTCACGCTTCGGAAACTTTACGAAACGAGAATTTTGCCACTGAACTGTCAAAATTTATATGAAAATTTCCGATGGGAAAAGTTTCAGAGGCATTTTCAAAGCTGCACGAAATCCCTATATATATATATCAAGGTTTAATCCTAGCTGCAGATGGATTTTGTGAAAGCATGGCTTAGTTGTTTTTTTGACGAGAATCTGCCGACGGCGAATTCAATGTGCGTTCAACATGTTCATCGTTCATTTTACGCGACAACAAAGTTGGTTTGTGGGAGAAGGACGAACGAGGAAGATTAATAAAAACTCTCCCATACCACATCCCCGAGCATCCCTCACCCACAAACCACTCAAATACACAAAAGTACAAACCGGTTTAGAGCAGAGAGTTCGCTCTCATGAGAAAGCAAATCGTCGCAATCGTCTCTTCACAAGCAGACAAGGCGAAAATATGCAAAAGGTGCACAACGTGCAAATACATATTTACGTATTCCTATGGGCGCACACACAAATTCACACATGTCACGCAATCGACGGACAAGCGCTGGACTACCGAAAAATAATCAAAATGAAAAACACTTCCCAATAGAGCTGGAGAAATGTCGATAGTTGCGACCATCGATAGTCTGAAGTATCGATAGTACTATCGGAAAAATTTAAAATTTAAACTAATTTCATAGACAAATTGCTAGTGATTTTAACCAAGCATGTTTGAGCGGTTTAATATCCACCATTTGAAAGTTTAAATTAAAAAAAAAATTAATGGTGGTCCTATAATAATTCAACAAAATACTGTGCATAAGTATCCCTCCTCATTGAATATCAAGTGGTAACGCACAAGAAGCTGAATTTTAAAACATTTCTTACTCAATTCTCCATACTTTGTAACCAGCACTGATGCTATTTTGGTGACACTTTTCCCTTGGATATTGAAAAAACTTCCTTCATTTCTGTTTTCTTTAGGAAAGTGATCAGTAAAAATCCCTTGTAAACATTTGAAGTGATTTTTGGTTAAAGGTAAATTCGAAAAAATCCCTCAAAACGGAAAAACCACTCGTTCTGGCATCAGTGCAAAGAACAAAATTTTAGCATGACGCCTATAATTCTCATTTGGTTTGTAAAATGGGACACTTAAGACTAGCGGAATTTCTGAAAATTTTTCGAGACGTGAAAAATGCAAGAACGTTCATAAGTCCTAATCAGCATCACCATGACCGTTATCATCACCATCATCATCACCATATCACACATACATCATCATCATTCACATCATCATCACCATCACCATCATCATCTAACCATCACATCATCATACCATCATCATCACATACTCACTCATATCACATCAACCATCACATCACCATCATCATCACCACATCTCACCATCATCATCACCATCATCATCACCATATCATCACATACCATCATCATCACATCATCAACTCACCATCATCATACCTCACATCATCATCACCATCATCATCAACACATCATCATCACCATCACCATCATCAAAATTAAGAGTCTAAAGAGCACCTCACTTTTCTAATGGCAATTTAAAAATTTTTGAAAACAATCGACAAATTGAAAAGCCCAATTGTTTTCAAAACAATTTTTTTAGAACAGCACTACATACGCCATACTTTATTATTTGTTGTCTTACTCAGGTTATAGCAATTTAAAGCATCCCTGCAGGTGTCGATAGGCCATACTTGAAGTACCTACCGAACTACTCCATATATGGGTACTTACTTGACTGAACCTATGGTAAGCGAACGGCGAACCACCGAGCAGAAAAATGTATACGGATGAAAGCTTCAGAAAGCGTAAACGAAAAAACAGTACTTCGATTATGCTTCCCTTTTGTACCATTTTCACTGGTTCGCGATAAACGATGTGGTGGCGATTGACCCTATTTGCGGACATTTCATAGTAAGTAGAGGTGGTCGCTAGTAGGTAGTAATTTCACCAGCTACGAACTAGTCCCCAGTACTAGAGGGAAACTTTAATTTGATTTTTCGATAGCAAATATTTCTTCGTTTCTCCCGATCTTTCTACTTGGCCCACAAGAGTCGCTTTACGACTTAAATTTCATTAGAGATCCAATAACGGTCTAGGAAGGTTAAACGGCATAAAACAAACAATTTACTGAGGGGTTTTTTTTTTTTTTTTTATTTTTTTACAAAATCCGAAACACGAATTCAATGTTCTGGCGCTTTGAATGCCAACTTATCTACATGCCCATAAATAAAAATAGACACTTCGCCATGCCAATGTACCGTCTGTGCGTCCGTGTGTAATCTATATAAGAGGGGAGAAAAGAAATTTTTGCGCGCTTAGATTCGATTCAATTCAACTGAACTGAGTTGTTAAATTAATTTATGCGAATATAGATACACGGAAAGGTTGAAGTCATAAGTGTGCTTCCTCTCATTTGATAGGCCTAGGATCGGTTCGTGTGCCACTATGAGTAATGCGCAAACGTTTGGGTATAAAAATATATCGCGAGGAACTCGCATGATTTATAATTAGAATGTTTAATTTACATGCATGAAAATGACTTCGTTGCTACATACATACTATACATACATAGAAATCGACGTAAATTAGAAACGTTTGCAAAAGAGGAGAAGGGATCTTCGAATATTTCTATTTTAATTAGTGGCAATGATGGATAGATAAAATAGTTGCTGAAATAAGAAGCTTGGAAGTCAAGGCATTAAAAAAAATAAAATGATTTAAATATTAAATAATGAGAGAAATCGTTGTGGACGTTATGCATGCACCTTATCCTTGCTGTCTGTTGCCGGACATCCACCGATAATCGGGCTGACAACGCAAGTCGAATTAGCACGACAGGTATATAATCAATCTTGTAACGACTAGCATCCCTAGAAACATTATTGATATGTCAGACAAAATGAATATAACTGTGTTTGTCGTCAAAGTCTTGTAACTTGCGAACACTCAAACTCCGATGATATTAGGCAAGGTATATACGAAGAAAGACATCATCTGGATAAAAACTGGAGACATCGCTCTGCCACGCCCACAAATGATGTAACTTGTGATTTCAGTAAAGGCTGGAAACTTCGAAATTGCAACACTAGGTTGATAGGCGAATCCGAAAGGTATATCCTGAAGAAAAAGTGGACTCCGCCTACTGCCACGCCCACAAATGAAGTTATCGTAACTTGTTTAGTAAAAGGCGTGAAGCTTCAAATCAACAATTTATCAAGGCGAATGAAAGGCTTGGAAAAAATGGCGCCGCCCATTCGCACGCCACAAATGGTTTTCGTACTTCGAAGTAAAAGGCGTAGAAGCTTCAAATTCGCAACATAGGTTGACCAAGGCGAATGAAAGGTGTAGGAAAAAAATATATGTGGCCCGCTCACTGCCACGCCCACAAATGGAGAGGCAAAACATATTGCGCCAATAATGTCGGGACGCTGGGTGTTTCAAAGTCGGGCTTGACCGACTTTAGCTTTCTTACTTGTTTTTTACTCTCTTTGTGGGCACAAGTGGAAAAAATTTCGATGCTGAAAAAACTAAAAATTACACTTTTAGAACTCGATTTAGCAAAAACACACAAACAAAAACAAAAAAAGACAAAATGTTTAAGGCGAATTATCTTAACGAAAGAAGGAAAAGAGAACGAAACCGTTCGTGGCTATTTCATGCTAAATTTATAATTAATTTGTATCAGTTGAACTCAAAAAGCTTTCATAGTTTCTAAAAATTCAATTTAAATTATACAGTCAATTTGTTTCTTTAAAAACAAAAGTAAAAAAAAATGAAAAAAATTAAAAAATTTTAAAAAACAATATTATGTAACTAATTGGCATTTTACCTTTGCATTAATTAGGCGACGTTTTAATTTGTTTTTCCATTTTCAAAGAAAACTTTCGGCATCATTTTCCTATAGTTTTTTATTATTCCTACATTTTTAATTTTTTTTTATATTTTTTTTTATTTTTTTATATTTTTTATATTTTTATATTTTTTTATATTTTATTTATTTTTTTATATTTTTTTATTTTTTTATACTTATTTGTTTTATTTTTTTTTTTTGAAATTTAAAAAAAAATTGTTTTTGTCAGAGAGCTTTCAAGTTGAGTCATTGTTGTGAAGTCCAAAGGTTTTCCGATTTGCTTCAATAAAATATTATTGATATTTTTATAGTTTTCATTGAAGAGAGGACGTGTTAATTGAGCGATCGAGAGAATAATTTTTTAATTCGAAAACTTTCGCTTCGTTAATAATTAATTTATTGGACATTGTCGTTGAAAGTTGTATTTGCACGTATATGTATTGGTCTCAAAATATTCTTTGTTTTGGATATAAGTTCTATAAATAAGTATAAACACGTTATGCGCATTCAACTGATCTATAGACCTATTAAGGGAGTGGCAAGCCGAACAAATTCCCAGAGCGGCATCACGCCAAATTTCATTGCTCTAGGGCAACTCCTTCTATTTTTTAGCCAACAAATGTATGGAGTCGCAACATTTTGCGGCAATTTCCCATAGACATACGAGATACGGTTCCCATTAGTACGATCATAGGGTCGGCAAATAATGTTTGTGCCCAGATCGATAGAAAAGCTGGATCGGACCCTGCGATAGAGCTATAAGGAGCGCTAGAACTTCCGCAGTGCCGGGTTTAGCACTACCAGCGCCCTGGCCGAGATTTCTTCGGCGGCCCCCTGACTGCAATTAAGGGAATTCATGAGTGATTCCTAGTAATCCCCTATTCAAACGCCGCAACTGAGCCTCCGTTGTCCAATGTATGTAATACCCAAAAGCAGTCGAGATGGAGCAGACAAAATATTTCTAAAAAGGATCAGCGTCGCCAGGATTTAGCTTGTCTGTTTAGTCTGTCTGTATACGGTAATGCTATCGAAGGAGTTGATCTGTCTTGACGAATTTTTTGGATTCATGTTCACGGGGACATAGCAAGAGAATTGATCCGATCGGACCATTTTTAAGGGTACCTCCAGCACTATTGTCTGTCACAAAATCCAAAACTGCCCCAAAATCACACTTTTTCGAAATATTTGAATGCAATTTTGAATTTGAGCGTATATTAATGCCTCCGATTAGAATTAAAAAAAATTGAAAAAGTGGGAGTGGCAATGGGGCGGTCATCATAAATAAATTGAAAAAACGACGGTATATGGGGCCCCTTATGGTTTTTAAAATCTCTAGAATATTCTTTCTTAATGGT
Organism: Chlorops oryzae; assembly: GCA_020466095.1. Lineage (NCBI taxonomy): Eukaryota > Metazoa > Arthropoda > Insecta > Diptera > Chloropidae > Chlorops > Chlorops oryzae. Next base: position 14,141,521 of record CM035807.1, on the reverse strand, counting down.
CCTTTTTTTCAAGGAAGATTTTTGCCTAGACGGGGGCTTATGATAAATTCTCTGTTTCTCTGTTCCATAAAATCCATTGAAGATCATACAAACCTGTTTGCTAAAGGAAAAGTTAACCGGAAATTACCTTTGATCTGTCAATTGGGACGGAGTCTTTCCCTCCAGCGTTTTGATGTTTCAAAGCAAACATTTTTAAGACTTAATTAATGATAAAGATACTCCTAAAAGGGCTTACATCATTTCAATCAAGACCAACAATAATAACAACAGAAAATAATAAGTATTCAAATAAATTTTTTGCACAAAATGCCTTTAATGAAGCACTCGAGATATTAATTTACGAAGATATTACAAATTGCGTAAGAGTGAAAACGCTCTCGCTACAGTATTTCTGCCAGTATACTCGTATTATACAAGTATCTAATTAAAGCCACTCGAGATAAGAAATTCAAACAAAAAAAAAAACACTTTATTGATAATTATCAAATCGATTTCTATGGATCTATAAAAGCACAGTAATTTCTCAAAGTGAATTATTAAGAAAAACTTCTTCAATTCAGTTGAAAGTTCTTAAACAAGAAAAGAAATCATCAAAATGAAAATTGTTCTCGTAGCTGCTTTGATGATGGTTGCCTGCTCAACGGCCGTAAGTATAGAAGGAAAAGGAAACTAGTTGTTCTCCTCGTAGATAAAAAATATAAAGGACTAATGGATTTTTGTATATTGCTTTGTTTTTTCCAGCACATCCAGCACATCCAGCACGTCCATGATATTCCCTTCAAGATGGTTCCATGGTTGAAGGAAATTTTGGATGAGAACTCCAAAACGCATTGCTTTGACGCATATCTGGAGGCAAGCAAGCAAATTTTATTCAAACTGATGGGTTCAATGAACAAATGTGCAGCCGATCACAAACAAGGACGAGAAATTATAAAATGCGTTAATCAACTCGTCGAAGAAGCCGCTTTGGAGAAGCAAAAGGCAGAAAGTTTGATTTGCGCCGAGCCAAGTAATCAGGAGACACCAGAGGAGGGAAATAATGAAGAAGCCGTAGTTGAAGAAAGCAACCAGGAAGCTCCCGCCCAGGAGAGTAACCAGGCAGCTCCAGCTGAAGAAAGCAATCAGGAAGCTCCCGCCGAGGAGAGCTCTCAATAAAAAGTTCCATAAATAGCTGGATTATGGAACGGAATTTTTTGGAAAAGTTTAAATTTTTCAACTTTCATTTATGAGTACATAAAACATGTAAGGGTGTTATAGTCCAGCCTGGCAATAAAATACCCGACACAGACACAAATGTTTAAATAATTTTTAAACCGCGCCAAAAAAAACAGCTCCATTAAGAAAGAATATTCCAGAGGGCATTTGCTCGGTTGCCCGGCGCCCCAGTCCGCCCCTGGTCCACTCCCTTTAATTCAAAAACTCGACAATTCGTTATATTTTAAGAGTCCCTCGAATTTCGAATTAACCATGATACAAGAAAACAAGATAGCGCCACTTGAGAGAGGAAACGTCACAAACTCAAAATCGCGATTCGTTGTTGTTGTTTCCCATGTTAAACCGGCTTTTTACTTTTTTGAATAGCATGGGAAACAACAACAATTTCTCGCTCAGTGACGTCACAAACTCAATGTTCGGCTCTCAAAGAGAGCCTCAAAATAGCGGTACTGAAGTGGCGCTATCTTGTTTTCTTGTATCATGGAATTAACGAGAGTCGACTGTACATCGTTTTTCATCAAAAAGTACCTACAACTATGTTCATGTTTTTTTTTTTGCAGAGGCCATTGTATGGCTTTCTATGGAAATAAAGGGTTAAACATGAATTTCAATAAATTTTTTTATTGTTCTATTTTTTCGTTACAAAAATATTTAAAATAAAAATAAAAATAGTTTTCCACAGATAAGAGAAACTAAAAAGACTGCTTGCGTCTACAATTTCAAATTCTGCCTCTAAGAATCACCCCTCGTCATGTTCAAAATCCAATTAATCAAGCAATTAACTATTGTCGACCGACTGGAACCAATTAAAATTTCCACGATTTTCGGAATAAACAAATTTGTGCAACTTCACTTTAAGCTAGCGGTTCCATAGTAAAAATTTTAATCATAAAAAAACTCAATACAATTTGATAAGAATTAAATTTTTTTTTCAAAATTTCTTCTCGTATGACTTCTTGATGTCTTGCACCAGGGAGAAAAATATATATTTCACAAAAAAAAAAAAAAAAAAATATAAAAAAAATTAAAAAATTTAAGTCCAACAATGAATTGAACTGTGCTGAACCCTGTGTGTAGATAAGAAAAAATTTTGATTTGAAATACTATAGTCAGATACTGTTGCCTATTGATGATCGGCGGGAATCTCTTTTCATAAGCCTCACTTTTTTGAACTGCTAAAAAGTATCTCATTTTATGCATAATTGAATATTTAACAAATTATTCAGTTGAATAACTTTCAGCACTGATAAGATTAAAATTAGCTAATCAGAGAAGAAGAAGAAAAATACATACATCGATGGGTTTATTTATTTAAACAAGGCAATATTTTTTTGTAAAATAAATTTAAGTTTTCCGCGGGATTCTTATGGCTTTCCATATTTTAGACCCATTACGATCCAGAGTCTTAAAGTTAGAAGAATTTCATAACATAATCTATAAGAATCGTTGAACAAAGGAACAATGAAAGAGCTTCAATGAACACAAGCTCTGCTTTAGAGGGTGGTAAGTTGGACAAATACCCCAGAGGAGCACTGTGAGGGGCGGAATTTTCACATAGATATGCGAAAATAGTACCCCATTAATGTCATCATAGGAGGAGCGGCATGCATTGCTTTTGACAAGAGTGGGGAAAAAACTGGGTCGGGCCCTGAATGATTATCAAATAGATGCCTCTAAAAATGTTGGAACATCTGAAGCCTAGTTAATCAAGGGTGTTGTCTAACGAAAGGAAACTTAGTATACACTTCAGAGAATAAGACTTAAAACTAATTATGGAGCGGTAAAATGGGGAATATTAGAGACGGATGAAACGGATCGGAACATTTTTTAAAGAAAACAAACACCTCAAATCTATGGGCCCACAATGATAACATTGTACGGATTATTAAATCGAAGAGACTATAATGCTCCTCATGTGCTAAGAACGGGTCTTGAAAAAATTAATAAAATATATATATAGGTATATTAAATATCAAGGCGATGACAACTAGGAATCGAGGTAAATCAAAGATACGACGGGAAGATGCAGTACCTATATAATAACCAAAGAGCACTTGGGGTGATTAGCACAGCCCTATTAAAAAAAAAAAATTGGCAGACCTAGGGGCCTCACTATGCTTAGCGTTCTCGAGCGAGGTTTTTGAACTCCTGTTCTGGTGTGAGCTTATGGCGAAATCTAGTCCACAATTTCGAATTCAGTGACCTCGAAAACACATAGTAAGTCCTGAGTCTGACACTTTTCTTTTTATGGGGCTGTGTTTTTGGATGAGTTAATCCCGAAATCGGGGCTAGATGAAGCAAGGTAGTGAAAGCCACAATCCTCTCAATTGGCTGTAATGCCAAATTCGAAGATTCAATGACTACTAGAAGATAAAACAATGCTTAATAAACATAGTTTTTTAAAGAAAAAGCTAGGAAGTTGGATTCTATTAAGAAAACTGATGCCATATGGGTTAAGGCAAGGGTGTAGATATTCGCTCAATCCCACTCGACTTACTCTTGACTTTTCAATAAATAGGAATCCATCGTTAAACTCAATCATGGCCTTGAGAGAGACCTTTTGAACCCTTAATAAATAAATAATCAATCCGTTGGGGGGACACCTGTCCCACTCATTGGTGTTTCAGCTTTTGCTCTGTTTTTTTTTTTTTTTTTTTTTTTTCACCAATCAGATTTCCTATCTTCGGCTTTTTCTGAGCGCAGAAAACATTCCAGCACGCTCATAGATTATAAAGAATTTAAAAATTTGTACAATTTATCAACAAATCAACGCTTGTGTTGCGGTCTTTTAGCAAAAGAAATAAATTTCCAAGAATTGTGGCTTCGCCCGGAGTATTCATCTCAAAGCAATTTCACTTTATTCCGTTTTGGAATGCTTTGGCGCTCATTATTTTTGTATCCCTCCGTTTGTTTCAAACAATGATGGCTTTTGTTCGCATCAATTTTCCCAGAATTTATAGTTTATATAATTTCGCTTTTTAAGTCAATATTAATTGGGCTTTTTATAGCGCGTTCGCATCGTGGACAGAACCGGGGGTCCCACTCGCGGTCTTCTTGTCTGAACAGTATATGTTTGTATGAAGAATTCCGAATATGAAGATAGTAGATGCAATGCAGTAGCTTGTAGAAAAAAAAAATCTAGTACTTAATTTCGTGTTGCAATCGTTTTAAGATAAATGAACAAATATAAGATAGTGCTCAGCGTCCTCTTCGTGCGTCCTATTATCGTGAAGAATTGTAACTTAGAAAGAAGAAGAAGGACCATAAAGAGCACTTGATATTATTCTTTGAAAATGGCTCAAAAGTGTCTTTTCCAGGGGTTGCACAGTTCCACCAAAAATAATGTGTTGGACCCAGAGACTTCGCAATGCTTTCTATATGTTTTCGAGATCGATGAATCTGAATCACCTTAGACTCAAAAGTGGGCTCTAAGCCCCCGCTCGAATATGCTTTTTTGAGAGTTTGGCTAAATCTGAAGACGACGGAGCTATATGGACCTCGAAGTCGGCCCCAGCGACCCCGAAAGCATACAGTAAGTAGGCATAGTGTGATCTCTGGGCCTGAAGTGACCTATCCACATTTGAGCATAATCGTGCGAGCGGCTCGGCTCGATGCAATGCTCGATTGTAAGTGGTGATGCAGCCAATTCATTAACCAACACCACCTCATACGATCGAGCATTGCATCGAGCCGAGCGGAGCCGCTCGAACGAGCATGCTCGAATGTGGATTAACCACTTAACACTTTTTTGTGGGCACATATTTAGAAGAGCTCTACTCTAAATGTGTCGACGGCAGCTCTACGTGGAGCTGTAGTATTGTAGAGAAGGTCTTCAGTGTGCACAACAAATGTAGATTCTCTACACTCTACAATATTTTCTCTAACTTAAAAGACTCTATAGTGGATTTCAGGCTTTAGAGATCTTCTCTTTAGACAAATCCAGACAAAGCGATGTCATCCCATTAGGCTTCAAACAACCAAAACCCTAGCTGCTCTTCTTCGCAATCATTAAAAAAAATTAATTTTAAAATAATAATACACGAAAATACCGAATTGAGGACATTTCAGGAGCAAGCAGCTGTGTTTGGTCTTTATTTGTTGAAAAATTTGTTTTCCATATTTAAGCTTATTTGCCGACTTCTAGCGATGAAATTCAATACATTCTTTGTACTTACAAATTGCCTATGACTTCCGTTTGAAAGCAAACAAATCCATTTTTAAGGACTTCGAATGTAACGGTCCTTCATTTTCATAATGCCCACGATTCATCCTAGATCAACAAAACAATTCATCGAGAGATAACAAAATCCTAAGAATTAAAGAGATTTAAGGCACTCAACAAATATTTGTTCAAATATTTTCAGAGGATCCGATGACTTTCAGTTTTTTTACTTCTCTAATATTTTTAAAATCATTATAAACATCAAAGTGGCTACATATATTTCATATTTTATTTCTTCTCTTTCTTTTGGCTTAATATGAAAGTCTGCAAAGAAAATATCGAACAAATTTATTTGTCGTAATATATTCAATTACTATGGATAGAAAAAAAATTTTTTTTGCAAGGCTTTTTTATGTTACCGAGGCTGTTCACACTACCGAGGCAACATTTTTGGATGTCCAACTAACTCAAAAAATAGAGGTTCAGTTTTCTGAAAACAAATTGAATAAGGAAGTTTTTTTTCTTAAGCTAGGATCCCACTTCTGCGAAAATTGCACAATCTGCGCCACATTTTATCGGGCCAGATCGGCATAAGTTTCAACAATTTCCACAAACATTGTTGAGGCACACATTATCGTCGAATATTGGCTAAAAGATATCGGAGAACAAAAAAATTGGGTAAAAATCGTTCAAGACGATCACACTTGTCAGTATCAGAGTCCAAAAATTGCATTCACACGCAATGAATGTGGCAAAAATCGGCGCATTGTGCAGATAGTGGGATGCCGCCTTTAGGTTCTCCATATGATTTTTCAACGGCATTCTCGAGTAAATTTAAAGCACCAGCGTATTTTTGTGACCCATTGTGTACTCATGTGTACTCAATGAAAAAACTTAAGTCCTCACACCTTCGAGGTGTTCACTGTATCCGGAGTTCACACTATCTCCAGCAGACTCGACTGTAATTTTATGTGTTCATCATATTTTAAAAGCTTTTAATTTTATTGTACCTGTGACTCTAGGGACTTAGCTTTAAGCTCACCGTCTTATAATTTATATTGAGCTGTTAATTGATCTGTTTGGGAAATTGTGAGCCCGCTTTAACCCATTAATAACGAGCACAAATAAAAAACAAAAAATCTTTACCTTCCTTGGAGGTCATATCGATATAGCACATTTCCCTCAAATCTGTTTATACAAGAATGTTTAACTATTTTACTCCTAGACTACTTCACATAAGGCAAAAGACACACGCACAATAATCCTGAAAATTCAAAAAAATTAAAAAAATTAAAATAAATCCAAAAAAAAAATATAATAAAGTAGCAGACGCATTTAAAGTGCAAACAATCGCGGCTACTCAATGCAAACATTTATTATCAAGCCCTCTTTTCGCTGCGAGTAAGTAGCAGAAGTCAATGCGAGGGATCGCTGTTGTCGCTGTCGTCGAGTTTATCCTCTCGATAGGTCCTCCAGACGCAGGTCGTATATTGAAGGCACAAGACATCAACGCCGAAGAAGCAAAAAAAAAGTAGAAGATGAAAGATTCAATGTAGGTTTTTATTAAGCCCTCCGAAATTCGGGTTCCGATCGGCACGGACGGTGGTATGTTTGCACCACTAATAAGATCAATAATGCTCCTTCATCGTCTGTGCTGTGCGTCGACCTTCTCGGGGGCAACTCAAACGATGCTCAGCTACGAGACGTTCGTCGGCGACTTGTGATATATACAAAGTAAACAGGAACCGAATGGGAAAGCGCATAGAAAGAAGTTCGGCTACCACGTTTAATTTTCTTATCTCTTCCATTTGACTTGACTCGAATGTTTGTGCTCTTTTGAATGCGCAAACGGATTTGCTGCTTGTTGACTTTTGCCATTATGACGACAATTCGTTGTGAGCCCTAATGATGACGGGATTGAATTTTTTGTTTTTTTTTTTACTACTTTTAGGTAAAAATTTTCTTTCATAAATTCGAAATTTTTAGGCGTCAATTACCTACGGTTTTTTTGTACCTAAAAATATATATTTATGTGAGATCCCGAGTCTGATATGTCTAAAGCCCAAAATCCAACATTGCGAGAGCCCGATGCGAGAGCGCGAGACGCACACAAATTTCAATACAATCAATCAAATGGTTCAAGCTCAAATGTATCGCACTGCGACACCTCGTAGCGAGAAAATTTTCAAAAATTGATTATTTCTCGTTGCGAGACAATTTGACACGTTAATGATGTAGCTATTTTTTGAGTACCCGCTATTGGGTACTCGTTTAAACTAATAAAACAAAAACTGTTCACTGTTCCGTGAAAAGGAGCTTTTAAAATATTTCGCGAGCTTTGGTTAATTTTGAAAATTTTTTGAAAATTTTTGAAAATTTGGAGTTAAAATTTTAACTCAAGTGATAGCGTATAATTTTTATGAGTACTCGGTACTTTATGAGATTGAAATGCGTCACGCAAAACATTTTCGTGACGTCGCGCACTCTCGCATCGGGCTCTCGCAATATTGAATTTTAAGCTTTACATATGTATGTACAAAAACTGCTTACAAGTCATTGAATAACAAACTCCTTCGCCTCGTGAATTCTTCGTGTGAGTATCCATGCGTGTGCTGAATGTTTGCGACCCAGATTCATCAAATTTGGAGCATGTCTTGCCCAAGCCATTAAGACTATAAATATGGCATTTTAAACGGCGACTTTTGATTGTCGCGAAATTCTCCTTTTGAGCATCGTTCGTCCGGAGGTCATCCAGAATTTCGATTTTTGAGCGCACATCGCTACTGACAAAGCCAAAGACGGTCCCCATCAACTGAAAAAACTTGTTGATTTCTTCGAACGCTTGGAGGTATTGCTCCATGATGACGTCGTCATCTTGCAAGAGCCATTCCTGAAAGATTTTAGCCACTTTTTCTATACCGAACCTTTCTTCCGCGGACATTTCTAGAGCTGTAACAACAGAGCCGGAGAAACTCGAAACGACTTTTAAGCAAGGGCCTATTGAGCGGGACCGATGGGTCGATGGTCATCCCTTTAAAAACGGAATTAAGGGGACCTTCTGGTCTAGAGCACGAAAATTAAGGGTATTTTCATGATTTTTTCTTGGTATTAAGCCAAATAAAAAACGGGTTTCTAAGCTAGCAGGACTATTATTTTATTTATTGACAATTCGAAAAAAAAATGTTGTTGTTTTTTTTTTTTTTTTTTTCTATTTAAAAATGGCGGCGAAATAGACGCTTTTTTAAAAAGTACCTCCGTGGCGTACACGATTTCGTAAGTTCGGGTTATCCGAAAAAAAAAAATGTATTATTAATCAGAATGGATGCGGCTATTGGGTGAGCTACAACAAAAAAAAAAACACAAAAAAAATTGACAAAATGGCGCAATTTTTAATTTAACACATAAAAAAATGCCCTTTTTTGATCATTTTTTTAATGAAAAAATATGAAATTCTTGAAAGAAAATTTTGGTTGTAACTCACCCGATAGCCATTGATGTTGTGAATAACGTATACAAATTTCAGACGAATCGGAATTTGTTTTCATGTACGCCAGGTCAAAAAAAGTAGTTTTGAGATAAACGCGTTCAAAGTTGCTTTGATCAAGCGCGCTGCCTGCTGTCTCCACCTACTAAAACGGCTGTAGCCAAGAAAGTATTGTCAATATCTTCACGAAACTTTGCCAGCATATTCTTAGAAGTCTATTCTTCTGAGATATATAAACAAAAAAAATCGATTTTCAAAAAATTCTAGACCAGAAGGTCGCCTTAACTTGAAATTTGAGCAATAAATCTAACGGCCATGCTGACGAAATCACTATTAAAAACGTCAAAAACTTTAAATGATCCTAAATCACGCCAAGTAAGTTTTGACCTGGTTTTCGACTTCCAATTCGCAGGGACTGAGTATGTATGCTTTTGATCTGTCATAATGAAATAAAAGTTTTTTGGTAACGAATTATGGGGCTCATAAATTTCGTGAATCGTCAGTTTTTGACGATATATTGATATCCGTAACATGTCCGTAAATCTTATTTATTATTGACAAAGCTTGGATTACGCCAATGACTCTTTGTGCTTAAAAAAGGACTTTACGAAAGGATAAAGTAATACCCATTTTTTGGGATTCGTTTTTGTTATGTTTTCTGTGAATATTCCTTCATAGAAATTTATTTATTCGTTCTAATTCAAGTGTTAACCGCACAAAATCCAATTCATCTTCAATAATTGCCCATTATTGATGTCAAGCGTATTTGAAAACTCATTAAACTCCCGAACATACACGAATAAAGAACGAAAAGAAATAAAACGAAAACGAAATTCCTCAAACGAACGATTTAAATAGAAAGTTAAGCAAACAAATCAAAGCAAATTTATTAGCATTTTGTACAAAAGCCACAGCACGGCAAGATAAGTCAATGCAAGTCGAGTGACTCTCAACTTACATATTTGTCTCCTCGTCTATACTTACAAATTGAAGCTATCAGCGATGACAAAATATTTTGAATATTTACACACTGAGTAAAAAATAAAATCGTTTTTTTTTTCTCCTAACAAATAGAGACGGAAAAAGTCTCAGCTCTCCACTCCTTTCGAATGCGCGCGCTCGCCTACTCGAACGATCGCTCCCCCAAGCAACTTTCTTCTGTGTGGTGCACATGTTCTCTAGGCGACATTGTCGTCGTGACGCAACGCAACTCAATTCGAAAATAATTAACGATCATGAGATTACAAATGTCAAATGTAATGTCAAGTAGTGCATCTTAACCGCACGGATTTTTTATATTTTTTTTTTTTGTGGATTCGAAAAGCAGGAAAAAAGGAATCTTCCGTGTAGATGTTGAGTGTGATCTTGCCATCTGCCCTGGCTGTCACACTGCTTTACGCAGTGTCGTCGTATTTGTACTTTTATTCAAACTCAATGCCCGAGGGAAGCGACACTGCTGCAGCTTGTGTGGGGACTTCGGGAAATGTCTGCGAAAATCCGAGTAGTTCACACAATCATGCAAGTTGACGGGTGCGCCTATTTACTGTGTCTACCCACATGTGGGGGCACTGTCATTTGTAGCGCCAGCACTGCGTTGTGACAGTCTAAATTATGGACTAGATATCACTAAAGCTACAGAGAAGATACATGTAGTTGGAGAGTGAGAGAGATTGCCAGGGGGAGAAAAAAATCGCTCAACCCTATATTACCTTAAAGGATTTAAAAAACATTCGGGAAAACTTTGCTGTCTGGTGTCATTATAAACGGAAAGTACTATATTAACCCATTTATTATAGAAAAAAACATTGTCATGTTTTTAGTACTTAAAATTCTAGACATTATAATAGCAACAAAAACTAAGTAATACTACCAAAATCAATTAACCCTAACTGATATTTGTAAGCATACATAGTTAGTACATTTCCAAATAATAGGCTTAAATATTATCTATTCACGATGGATTTTCAGGATTGTACCAGGTCGACCAGTTTTGCTAGGCTATTTCTAGTAGACTTGTTTGGAGATTTGATTGAGAAGTAGATTGAATAGTTAACTGACAAGGTCCTTCAGGGCTTGGCGGGGATGCCGACAGAGAATCACATTCACGGAGAAGTTTACTGATAAAAAGAGAAACAAAAGTATGATCAGAATTGACTTCTCCAAATGAATATGTTAAGGATTGAAATTTTAGGACCTTATGATAATGGAATTAGCATAATATATTAATTCATCTATATAGAAAAATTTACCTTGACCCTAATAATAACACTTGCCACTGACCCTAAGAAGACGACTATTCAGTTTTTTGTTAGCTTAAATTAATCACCTTATGCCGAACACCCGGATTTATACCAGGTCAATATTTCATGCTAAGGCACCCCTAAAGAGCTTGTTGCGACATCTGGTGGGGAAGTAAATTGACTGGTTGTTTCAATAGATCTTTTAGCTGTTATATGGGATGTCGTTGGGTAATTTATTGGAGAAGAAGTGAAAAAGTTTTGGGAAGACGAAGGAAGAATTATCTCACTTGTTGTTGGAGAAATTGTATCAGATGGGGACTGGGAATATATTTGAGATGTTGTCGGGGAAGGCTGTTCTGAGGTTATTATCGAGATTGTTGGAGCAGAAGGTTCAGAAGTTATTTTGGAGGTCGACTGAGTGCTGGGATCAGGATTAGGTGAAGAAGAAGTAATCTGACTGGTTGTTGGAGAGTTTGGATTAGATGGCGACTGGGAATATATTTGAGATGTTGTCGGAGAAGGCTGTTCTGAGGTTATTATCGAGTTGTTGGAGCAGAAGGTTCAGAAGTTATTTTGGAGGTCGACTGAGTGCTGGGATCAGGATTAGTGAAGAAGAAGTAATCTGACTGGTTGTTGGAGAGTTTGGATTAGATGGCGACTGGGAATATATTTGAGATGTCGTCGGAGAAGGCTGTTCTGAGGTTATTATCGAGTTGTTGGAGCAGAAGGTTCAGAAGTTATTTTGGAGGTCGACTGAGTGCTGGGATCAGGATTAGGTGAAGAAGAAGTAATCTGACTGGTTGTTGGAGAGTTTGGATTAGATGACGACTGGGAATATATTTGAGATGTCGTCGGAGAAGGCTGTTCTGAGGTTATTATCGAGGTTGTTGGAGCAGAAGGATTCAGAAGTTATTTTGGAGGTCGACTGAGTGCTGGGATCAGGATTAGGTGAAGAAGAAGTAATCTGACTGGTTGTTGGAGAGTTTGGATTAGATGACGACTGGGAATATATTTGAGATGTCGTCGGAGAAGGCTGTTCTGAGGTTATTATCGAGGTTGTTGGAGCAGAAGGTTCAGAAGTTATTTTGGAGGTCGACTGAGTGCTGGGATCAGGATTAGGTGAAGAAGAAGTAATCTGACTGGTTGTTGGAGAGTTTGGATTAGATGGCGACTGGGAATATATTTGAGATGTCGTCGGAGAAGGCTGTTCTGAAGTTATTATCGAGGTTGTTGGAGCAGAAGGATCAGAAGTTATTTTGGAGGTCGACTGAGTGCTGGGATCAGGATTAGGTGAAGAAGAAGTAATCTGACTGGTTGTTGGAGAGTTTGGATTAGATGGCGACTGGGAATATATTTGAGATGTCGTCGGAGAAGGCTGCTCTGAAGTTATTATCGAGGTTGTTGGAGCAGAAGGATCAGAAGTTATTTTGGAGGTCGACTGAGTGCTGGGATCAGGATTAGGTGAAGAAGAAGTAATCTGACTGGTTGTTGGAGAGTTTGGATTAGATGACGACTGGGAATATATTTGAGATGTCGTCGGAGAAGGCTGCTCTGAAGTTATTATCGAGGTTGTTGGAGCAGAAGGATCAGAAGTTATTTTGGAGGTCGACTGAGTGCTGGGATCAGGATTAGGTGAAGAAGAAGTAATCTGACTGGTTGTTGGAGAGTTTGGATTAGATGACGACTGGGAATATATTTGAGATGTCGTCGGAGAAGGCTGCTCTGAAGTTATTATCGAGGTTGTTGGAGCAGAAGGATCAGAAGTTATTTTGGAGGTCGACTGAGTGCTGGGATCAGGATTAGGTGAAGAAGAAGTAATCTGACTGGTTGTTGGAGAGTTTGGATTAGATGGACGACTGGGAATATATTTGAGATGTCGTCGGAGAAGGCTGCTCTGAAGTTATTATCGAGGTTGTTGGAGCAGAAGGATCAGAAGTTATTTTGGAGGTCGACTGAGTGCTGGGATCAGGATTAGGTGAAGAAGAAGTAATCTGACTGGTTGTTGGAGAGTTTGGATTAGATGGCGACTGGGAATATATTTGAGATGTCGTCGGAGAAGGCTGCTCTGAAGTTATTATCGAGGTTGTTGGAGCAGAAGGATCAGAAGTTATTTTGGAGGTCGACTGAGTGCTAGGATCGAAAGTATTTGAAGAAGGAGTAATTGACTAGTTGTTGGAGAGCTTAAAAAAGATCGTAATTGAGAATTTATAATAGAAGTCGATGGAGAAGGCTGTGCAGAAGTGATCTCTAACGGTGTCGGAGTAGATGATTCAGAAATTATTTCGGAGTTTGACTGTGTGACTGGGTTCGAATTTGGAGCAAGAGTAATCTGACTAGTCGTTTGGGAGCTTGAATCTGCAAGTGCCTGGGAACTTGTATCAGAAGTCGTCGGGGACAACTCTCCAGAAGTTATCACTGAAGTTGTTGGTGTGTAGGGTTCCGATGTTACTTGACATTTCTCGGATGTCGATTGAGAAGGACTATTTTCGCTGGTTGTTTTGGAGCCTGAATCAGATGTTACAGATGAAGATGATCCGAACTCTGTCGATGAAATTATATTCGAAGTTGTAGGGGAATTTGGTAAATTAACAGTTGGTTGTGTAATATGCGAAGTTGTCATTTTTGGCGGTCTTTCACTAGTGGCTTGGGAACTTATTTGAGATATCACTTGGGAAGTTGATTGGGGTCTTTGCTGACTCACTGTTGTATCACTTGCATGCGGAATATAAGCTGAAGAAGATGAGAATGAGCTTCCTGGTGCGGATGTGGACCGAGTTCGGTATTGGTGAAATTTTTTGAGTGGACGACTGCGTTACCGGATGCATAGTTTGTTGTATTGGTTTAGACGTTTGTGTTGTGGCTAAAGAGCCTGCTTGCGGTAAATTACCACTTCCTTGATGGCCAGGATTTCCCATACTTTCAACGCTTACAGCTGATAATGATGAATTGGCGGAAACAGCATGGACTACAACTGTGCAATTACGACAAATCACTGCGAAAAATTCGCATTGATTATTCAATCAAAAATAAAAAATACTATTTTCTCGGAAATATCTATATTTACAATATTTATTATCATCGTTATCCTCGTCATCTTCATCATCATCATAATCGTCGTCGTCGTCGTCGTCATAATCGAAATATTCAAAAAACGATCCAATCACATCGAACGAGGAATAATTCTTCAAAAAAAAAAAAATATAATTTCAAGTATTTTTAAATCCTTTTTAAGTTGTTTTGTGCAAACCTCGGTTTCGAAAATTGCACTCCAGACACTTTTGGCCAAAGAAGAATTTTCCTTTTGCCCTTGCCTCGCTATGGCATAGCTATTGGAGAAATTATTCTCTAGGATAAGCGAAAAACAAAGCAGCAGAACACACCAAATCACTTTCATGACTTCAGAAATTGGCGAACGCCTCCAACCGAATTAAGTTAACTAATTTCCAGAATTTTTCCGAACAAGGTTTATATATTGGCGCTGCACAAGCCAAGCACATTGGCCAGTAGCCATTCGACGGCGGTAGTTTATCTATAATTTGGAATTGTTATTCATGTTGTTAAAGCTTAAGTTCAAAACATCTATTCAGTTAAATGTTCGAGAACAGCACGTTTCATATATAATGGAGTATTTAACAAAAGATTTCTATTCATTATTTAAATATCTCTCAGTGTGAATATGCATGGCGATTTCAGTGAACAAAGAGTCGTGTCATGGAATCTTGAAAAGTTTCCTAGCTAGCATTGTTGAAATTCATCCGAAAAAGAGACACACGAATATGCAAAATACATTTTTATGTAAAACGGAGGGGAAAAAAAACCTTACAATATTATTGACTGCTTATTACCCATATTTTACGAGTATGTACAGGAATACTGCCCCATATACGACAGCACGAATGTGTCTCTCAATTGAGGAAGCCTTTTGGAATATGAGCTTTTATAGTTAGTACCTATCTTACTTTGTAGTCTCGCAAAATACGGAAAATAGTTGAGGAAATCATAAATCAGTGAAGCGAGTATCCTCAAGCTGACAAATAGCTGAATTGGAGAAAATACGCTTTACTGGATGATGTATTAAATCTATTTTTGGATTAGGCTGTTGAAATTGAAGCAAAACTTTAACCCTTTATCGCATGAGAACCCATATATGGTGTCTGACGAGAAAACGAAGAAATAGGTACCTTTTTTTTTTTATGAAAAACGATATATACAGTCAAACTTCCATCACTCGAACCACCATTATCCAAGGAAATAGTTCAAATTATACAGACTTCGAGTTAGGGGAACAAAATTGTATATAAAAAAATTTTCGCTATTGCCACCCGATTCAATTCGATTCATGGGAAATTCGAGTTGTAGAAGTTCGAGTTATGGAAGCTTAACTGTAATTATTTTTAAGGCCTTCATTAAACCATTATGGGGGAACAATATTTAAAAATATGTCAAAACGTAAAAGGTTAGCAAAACTTTATTCAGCAGAGACGTGAACCGGGTGGAAAATTTTCCCGGTTCGGTTCGGTGGTTCGAACCGTGTTTGAACTTTTGGATTGGTTCGTCAAACCGGTTTTTCTACTTCTTTGAACCGGCTTTCAGTTCGGTTCATCGGTTCGGAAATTTCACAAACTAAAAAAAACTTGTTAATGCGCGTTCCCACTTCTAACGCAATTTTTTTTTACCATTTAGGGTTACAATTTGCACAATAAAAAGGTAGTGATTGTTACCTTACTCATATTAGAGATGGTGTCGATACTAATTTCATAAGAATATCGACTTCGATTTATTTATTTTTGGCCTGTGCATGGTTGCAGGCAAAAATGAAACCCTGAACCTTTACAAAATGGGGATCGGTTTAGACTTTTGTAAAATCTTCGGTTCGGTTAATGGTTCGGTTCATCAAAATATAAAAGCGGGAAAAAAATTCGAGTTATTAAATAACATATATCATGAAGTAAAGGGTTAATAAAACAAATTACAGAGAAATAATGTCCAATTATTTAATATATCATCCAGTGAAGTGTTAAGAGAACCAGTACCGTAGTGAGGGGGTTCGAAGGGGGCAGCCGCCCTGGGCGCCAAATCATTTTTTCAATTTTTATGAAGGTATTTTTATTGAGGCCGGTTGAAGAGGGCAGCACTTCCTGCATTGTGCCACCATCGGACCCCAAGCACCGAAATGTCTTCCTACGCCACTGAACAGAACCATTTGCAATGAAAAAAAAAAATGGTTTGCTCTATGTCTGTACCCATTAGTTAGAAATTGACTATAGGAAACTATAAGAATTATTCGAAAAGTTTTGTACCCAAAAGTTCCTTTCGAGTGTTCTTAAGATCTGATTCACTTGTAGGTACGTATGTATATTTGAAGGCAGTTTATCATTAGTTTATTTATGTAGTCTTTTTTTTGTTTTTTTTGTTCATGCTCTCATAAAAAAACTTAAGTGTGCAATTTATGCCATAGCACGCCCTATTGTTTGTCGTTAAGTCTTGGAAAAATCAATTATATACGTTCAAAAAGCAGAGAAACTTTAACTTCTTTTTGAACGAGTCCAGCTCGTGAGACAAATGACGCGATTGAGGACAAAAGAATCGAAACGCTTCAAATGAATTGAAGTCGAACGTAACACAAGAAGAAAAATTCAAGAGTTTTATTGCCCCCTTTCGAGTCAATGTTATACGATAGCATTGCCCTTAGCTGGTGTTCTTCGATCTTTGCTCCAGTTAAATGCTTTCGAAACAAGTGTTGATGTATGTATGGTCTTTAAGATGTACGATGAAGTCTTTTAAATGGATGTTGCCATTAATTGAAGGAGTTTATGTGGCACCAAGCAAATGTAAGATAGTCTAAATTAATTTTTACCCGATTTTTTCTTTATACGCAGCGAAAGCAGGGCATGGTGGGTGCTCAAAAATTCGTATAATGCATTCAATAAAAATATATAGCATTACTTAGCTAACTGGTACCTGGCAAAGGCACTCCCCAAAGCAATAATATCCAAAACCAAAAAAAAAGGCAATTGTCGTTCGAAATCAGAATTCAGCAGTGCGTTCCACTATTCTCATAAAAACGGGTTAAATACTCAGCATAAGAATTGCATACGGACTTTTCGTCTTTGCTTCATCAAAAGACAGTAAAAGACCGCCGTCACGTATTTGGATGATAGGCTAACTGGCGCTGAGGAAGTTCTTGAAATCAATTTCCAACTCAATCGGTGTTTGTGATGTCCGCTGTTGAGTTTTTTTGCTGTCCTATCTTTTGGGGCCCTCAGTGTATAGTTATGAACAGGGTAACCAAAAATATTTATTGAAGTATAAAATATTTAAATGAATATTTCGGTATTTTGGTTTCCCTTAATATTTTTATCATATTTATCAAATATTAAATGAAAAAAAAAAAGTTTCCCTTTAAAAATTACTATGGTTAATCTAGGACCTCATTTGGATTTCATTAAAGCAAACTTCACTTGCTTACAATCCCAGGAACTCCACTTGTTAATGCATTACAGTATTTTGAAGAGATTGGCACACAGTTAGACATCATCGCCCACAAACAGACAGAATTTATCAACAAGCTTAAGCAAATTAAAGCCCGCAACCCTCGATATTCTAGATCGCAACCAATTTCGTATCGTTTATACTCTGAACAAGTTGAATTATTAAGTGCTTTTATTAGAGCACGAAGCCCAATAAAGTTAAGCGTTTTAAATATGACTAACACTCACATTTTGAAGATACGTACGATAATATACTTCTAAGGCAAGGTGTTATGAAGCCTTTTTATGAGCACGAGGATACAAGAAGCGCTAATGACAAGCAACTCGACATTTTGCAACCGATCACTGTATTATTTCTGAGGGCTCCTGACGGCCCCAGTCGAATCATACAGACTGGTAAATAAATGCATGAGAGCAGGACCCAGCCGCGGATCAATAGTAGGCCGAATCAGCTTTGACGAGAAACGGAACCTACCTCGAAGTATTGCCACAGCAGTCCAAGGGTAGGAATCCCAATGAGAAGAGAAGGAGACGTTTTTTTCTAGTCGAATCTGACAGTCAAAAAGGATTTTTGATCTCCTAGCCGCAAAAAACAAAATTAAAAATAACCTCCCAGAAAAAAAACCATGGTTCCTTTTTATTTGTAAACCTGAAAAACATTTAATTTAACATCCAATAATTTTTGTGATTATAAGTAAAACATTAGGGGTAATCACAAAGGCGTCGGCAAATCGGAAAATTAAAAAAAAAAAGTTGTGCAAGATACAAAAAAAAGTTTTAAAATTTTTTTAAAAGTCACATTTTTCCGACTTTCCAACGTTTTTAACACGCCTTTGTGAATACCCCTATTGTTCGCAAATATTAATGATAAAATATTAATTCAATATATAGACTCAAAAATTACGCCAAACAAAGAAAAAATTTTTCAAGAAATAATGAATTCAAGCTCTACCTAAAATGACATCTATACTGATTATAGCCTGTTTTTATTCTTCATTTCGAAGAACTTGGAGACGACAAATCGTGGCCGCCAGCACTACAACTTTTTTTGGAGTCTCCGATTTGACGGCCGAGAACCTTTTGAATCGCCCTCATAAAAAAGGTGGTTCTTTTACTAATTTTCATTCATTCTGAACACAATAAGAAAAATTGAAAGACCCCTTTTCGTTTTCTGTCAGGAATTTTTTTTGAAATATTCCAAAAGCAGCCTCGGGAAGGAAACACATCCCCCTTAATTGAAGAATACCTTATATTACTATATTGCGACGAGTTGCTTAAATCGAAAAATCAGATAAGACTTATTTCGGGTAGAAGAACTGACAGAACTGGAGATAGCCGCTTAGACATTAATGGGGTTCATTCACTTTTGTAAATTTTACAACAATCGTAATTTTTCAAATTGGAAAAAAGCTGTCAAAATTTTTATGCAAAATTTGGGTCGAAATGTGAAAAATGTTCTTAGGTTCGAAAATCGTAATAACCTCTTTCGTAGAACTGACTAAGGAAGCCATATAGATTCAGCCAAGGATAACATATCAAAGAATTACCAAAAAAATAATTAAAAAGCTAATAGACGGAAAAATTTATATAAGTACATATCGCTCATTTAGCTCAAGAATGTCATATCTCAAAAAACACGATTTTCGAGTTAATAGGGGTATTCACAAATATTGTTCTTTTTTAAATAGTTGTGGAAACCGGGTGATTTTCCCCAGTACGCGAGAAATTAAAATCGAAAATATTCTGAGGTCGACACTTTCCGATACAATTCCACCTTCATTGTGAATACCCCTAATGATGAGGAAATTGTATTTCTATTGTATAACAAGTGAATCATTAAATTATGCTTTTTTCAATTTGACAAGTGCAATATTGAATCGTCATGTTCTTAATACACATTGTGTAAATATTTCGTATCAATACTTCCCTGCAGGAAGTCTGTCGCCATATGGCCCCATGTCTATATTGACGTCAATATAGACAAGAGAACAACGTCAACAGTATTTATAGGCGGTGTCATTAGAGAAACTGTACTGTCAAGAGATATAGTTCATCTCTATTGACCATGTCAACAACGTGTCTTCTCGTAAAATGAGGTTTTTTTAAGTGAGGTTTACTTAATTTTCTTAAACGTTAAGGCGTGTGGTCAGTGAAATCTTTTTTTAATTGTAGTCATCTTATTTGACCATGTCAACAACTGTCTTAAAACTGTAAAATGAGTATTTTATTAAAGGAAAGTTATACTTAATTATTCTGTAACTTTGTTAAACTGGTCTGGTGCAGTATGAAACTGCCTTTTTTTATAATGTCGAGACAATTTAATATTTTTGTTATTCAATTACTTGAAAAACATGTAAATGCAAGCAAATTGTATATGAAAGCGGGATAAGTATAAACGGGTTATATATATCCTAATTACTTGGTGACTTTTTTCATAGATACCTCATGAGTACTAAGAGATAAAGTACTCCTAATTTGTCACATAATAGTACAAGTCAAACATTCGTCAATTAGTTTTTTTCGGTTCATACTTGAGCTTTCAATGACATTTACTCAAATTTTTTAGAATATTTGTCTATTTTATTGACGCAAACGGTGCATTGGCCGGGGCAGGTGTACTATGAGCTGGTCAGTATTACTGTCGACGCGGTCATTAGTGAAATAGTATAGATTCACTATTGACATTTCCTGCAGGGTTAGTATACTGTCTTTATGGAAAGAGAATATTTATTTATGTATTAGTTATAGGCATAATATAAAATACTACGCTTATAAAATGGAACTGCACTAGCCCAGAGAGCCTTCGGCAGAGGCATGGGAAGAGAATAATGTCATATTTTTTTTATCAAAATGCAAGTGAATTGAAAACTTTAAACGCGTTTTTCTTAAAATCAATTTTTTTTTTCAGATATGACATTATTGTAGAAAATGAGCGATATGTTCTTAAGATAAGTTTCCAAAGAAAAGAAATATTAACGCTCACTCAAAATGGGAAAATTTTCGGCAATTTACAAAGCTGAATGAATACCCCTGAATGCTGAAAGATTTTAAAAACCTTCTTTCAAAAGCATCTACCTTAAGGGGGTCTTCTCATTGAAAACCCGTTTTTTGGACCCTTTTTAAAAAAATTCTTATTTGAAAACGCAAAGAATAATTGAAAACTTTTTTTATTTATTGTATTACAAAAGGTTCAAAGTAAATAAAAAAAAATTTTTTGCCTCGATACGTGGGCTGTTCAAAAAGTAATGAGACTTCAAAGTTGGTGGTGAAAAAAAAGGTACCGTCACGGCGGCCACGATTCCGGGTCTCCGAGCGTCCGAAATGAAAAAAAAAACGGGGTTATAATCAGTATAGATGTAATTCTCGGGTGAACCTCAAGCTTAATTTTGTGATTTTTTTTGACAAAATGGCGGCCATTCAAAAAAAAATTTCAATTTCGGGCTTTTTTTTTGTAGTTTAGTGTAAAAAAAAAAATTGTAAAAAATTTTTTTTAAATTATGGTCGAGGTTCACCCGAGAATGGTGACAATTCTGCGTCGATTCCACTTTGTTTCATGAAAATCGGTTCAGTTGAACTGGAGATATCATGGCCGCCAGTTCGAAAAACGTGGTTTCGAGATAAACGCGTTTAAAGTTTGAAGCAACGCAAAAATTACTCGTTTTAGCGCAGATCTTGCTCGACAAAGAAGGCTATATCCTCTAAACTATTTCGAATTTCAAAAAATCCTTTTAGGGGCATATTCACAACTACCCAAGCTATAAATAAATGCAAAAAAAAAAAGTCGAAAAAAAAAGTTGCTCAATGAGAAGACCCCCTTAATAACTTTAAGGAATTTTTGTCGACGTCTTTAATGAGTTTTTTCCAACCCTTTCTACCTTAGAATACTCAATTGTTACAAAATAAACTGCAAATTCTCCAAATAAAAGACCTCCAATGCAAAGCAAAAAAAATCTTGAAAATTAAAAAAAGAAGAAATTTCTCCGCTTTTATGCAAATTTCTGGTGGCGCTTATCTATGAACAACGCCTTCTAAGAGCATTCTCTACTTGCTGTACAATATTTCTTTTGCATCGCAGCGCTTCTATACCACTTAATAAAAATAATTCCAAATTTCTATTTAAAAAAAAAAAAAAAATTCAAAATGCACTTTCATTAGCTGGACCATGGCACTCCATGCTTAGTCATTGTCCAACAGCTGTGCTTAGTTTTTCACATCTGAAGTCTCGCGAAATTGCATTTCCACACGTACGGCGAGCAAATTATGCCATGAGTTCGTTAAGCATAAACTTTATAGACATCCGTAGTTCTCGGAACTAGGGCCATTGCAATTTCCTCAACCGCAGCATGCAGAATGCCTTTAACTATTTACGTAGCAAGGAAAATTGTAGTATTTTTTTTTTTTAATTTTTATTAATTTTCTTTTTCATTTTTGTTTTCGTTGTTGTTTCCACATACATGGATTTGAGATGGATTTTTCTACTGTAGCAGAGGAAATGCAACATGTACAAACGAGAATGAAACGAGAAAATAATAAAAAATAAACACTTGAAAAAACTTCGACCTATTTAGAGAACATGTCGGTACGAATGGAAGATTTGTTTTAAATTTTTTATTTTATTTGAAAATCCTTAAAAAAATTTCTTGAGTATTTTTATGTTTCCATATTTTTAATTATTTATTTATAATTTTTTTTTTTAATATCTCGTAATTTCTCTCTTGCCTCGTTTCAGAGAATCAATGCCCTCAGTATGGCGAGGTCAATCAACTTGGTGGGGTTTTCGTTAATGGGCGACCCTTACCCAATGCGACGCGAATGCGAATTGTTGAGCTAGCCCGATTGGGCATACGTCCATGTGATATATCCCGTCAATTGCGCGTATCTCACGGTTGTGTATCAAAGATATTGGCACGCTATCACGAAACAGGCTCCATACTGCCAGGTAAAGAAAACGCCTCAAAAAAATTAATTCCAATAAAAAATAGAACGAAAAATAATAATAATAAAATTCCCAATGATATTGCCAATTTTAGGTGCCATCGGTGGTTCGAAGCCGCGTGTCACAACGCCGAAGGTGGTCAACTATATTCGCGAGCTAAAGCAACGAGATCCGGGAATTTTTGCTTGGGAAATACGCGATCGATTGCTTAGCGAAGGAGTTTGTGATAAAACCAATGTGCCGAGCGTTAGCTCCATATCGCGAATATTGCGCAATAAGCTGGGCAATTTGGTGCACCATCATCATCATCATTCGGGCAATCCAGCGAATGCACTAACTGGTAACGTTTCCGTTAATAATCATCATCATCCATCAACAACACATCCGTCAGTCGCGTCCAACCACCATCGACATCATCATCACCATCATCATCACAGCCATCCGGCTGCAGCTCATGCGGTTACGGCAGTTGCAGCCGCAGCAGCCGTTGCGACAGCGGCCCATCATAATCATCATCATGCGGCCCATACGCACCCGCATCTGTACAATACAATTTATCAGCCCTACAGTCCGTCGTACAGCATGAAATCGGCTGCTGTGTCGTGCGGCAGCCCCTCGCCGCCGCAGACAGCCGCACAGACGCATCAATTCCGTTCGGCTGTTGCGGCTGCGCACTACTGGCCATCATCTCATTCGGTCACCGACATTTTGGCCCATCATCAGGCCGTCGCTCTGCGGGCCAGCTGTCAAGTGGGTAACGCAACGACGGGTGCCCTGCCGATGACACCGTCACCGATCGGCAGTACGACGGCAACGGCCATCGTTAGCGGGACAACATCGTCGTCGACGTCGATGTTGATCGATAATGATGACAATACAACAACTGCCGTCGGACAGCAGCACCATCATCAAGTGGCTACGCAGGTTGCCGTCGCTGCGGCAGCTGCTACACAACAGCCCTATAACTATTATATGTATTTCCAAAATGGTGGCATGCATCATCATCATCATCATGGCGGTATGATGGCCGCCGGCGCGACCGGTTTATGAGATTATTATGCGGAAAGACTTGATCGGCAGTATCATAGTTTATGGTTTTAAGAGATCGTATTCAATTGTGGTGTTAAATTTTATTGGAGAAAATATGGTTTTCTCGCTCACACTCTAGTTCAAGTTTTTTGAGGTTAAGAACCGCTATTTTTTTTTTTTGTTTTTCAAGTTTTCTATTTGTATTTGTAGTTGCTTTTTTGTTTCGGAACTCATTTTGCCATAATCGTATTAAAAATATATTTTTTCATAAATGTATAAAAATTATTTCTCTCATCCTTTGGAAAGATACTCTTTAGTTTTAAGGAAAGTTCGGTTATAATTAAGTTAAAAAAAAAAAATCTAAATCAGAAAATAATTGTTCTAAGTCTAAGTGAAATAATAAAATGTAATGTAAAAAATAAAAAAATTAAATATTCAAGTTAAATCCTTTTATAATTTTACTCCCAACTTATGTTTTAAAGTTTCATATATCAAACAATCACGCTTAAGATGGGCTGGACATATTGTCCGAAGGGACGAAGTAAATCCTCTCAGAAAAATACTAAGAGCGGAACCCTTTGGGAAATGAGCGCGGGGACGACCGCGGTTAAGGTGGATTAATGGCGTCGAAGATAGGAGCGCGAAATTGGAGAACAATGGCCAAAGACCGTGAACATTGGAGACAAAAACTTGAGGCGGTTCTGGCCCGGGCTGTAAAAACCACTGATGATGATGATGATGAATTTTGTGAGATGATGCAAATAACCGTGAGCTTCACATTCCGATGAAGAAATCCAAACAATGTCGTTTCTACTGGACGAAAATAAATGGTTTTATTAACCCATTGCTGCATGATGTTTAAATAAGTGTAAAAAAATTTAATTTTCGCCGTAAATGGATTTATTAAGGGGACCTTCTGGTCTAGAGCACGAAAATTTAGGGTATTTTCATAATTTTTTTTTGGTATTAAGCCAAATAAAAAACGATTTTCTAAGTATGCAGGCTTATTATATTCTTTATTGACAAAAAATAAAAAATGTTGTTGTAATTTTTTTTTTTTTTTTTTTGTATTTTAAAAATGGCGTTGAAGTGGACCCTCTTTGAAAAAGTACCTCCGTGGTGTGAAAGATTTTGGCAGTTCTGGTAATCGAAAAAAAAAAACAAAAATATGTTATTAATCAGAATGAATGCGGCTATGGCAGGAACTAGAATAAAAAAAAATTTTTTTTAATTGACAAAATGGCGCAATTTTTTATTTCAACCATCAAAAACTCCCCTTTTTTTGACCATTTTTTTGATGAAAAAATATGAACTTCTTGAAATAAAAATTCGATTCTAGTTCGGGCCATAGCCATTGATGTTATGAATAACATATAAAAATTCCAGACAAATCGGTTCGATAGTTTTTTTGTTTTCATTCACACCAGGTCAAAAAAAGTAGTTTTGAGATAAACGCGGTCAAAAATGCTTTGATCAAGCGCGCTGCCTGCTGTCTCCACCTACTAAAAAGGGTGTAGCAAAGAAAATATTGTCAATATCTTCACGAAACTTTGCCAGCATATTCTTAAAAGTCTATTCTTCCGAAATATAATAAAAAAAAAAAATCAATTTTCAACAAATTCTAGACCAGAAGGTCCCCTTAAGGTTTCAGACACACAGTCAAACGTCCCCACAGCGAACTTCATTTTAGAACGGGAAAAAATATTCGATGTAGAGACAAATACGTCATAGAGGAGTTCGTTATAGAGAGTTTCGACTGTAATGTCAGAAATCATGTACCTACGGGTTTGTATGTGAAAAGAGGCTTAAAAATATTTAAATTTTTATGACCATTAGTTTATTTTTGCCATAAATAACTTTAATGCTGGAGAGAGCTCAAGAAATAGTCCGATCAAGACTTAAAATGGGATTCTGACAACGGCCCCTAAAAACGGAATTGTTTTGTTTATTAACCTTTTTTTTCGGAGCCCTATTATTAGCATCTGATTTCATGGGTCCTTGCACTAAAATCGATACTTAATCAGGGGTGTCACAGAATCCGATAGCTCTCGGAATCGGAATTAAAATCGATCGAAATTTCATACAGAATTCACAAATTTTTTTCGTTTTTGGTTTTGAATCGGAACCATTATCGGTTCTGAGTTGCACAGAACCCTATTTTATCCGGCTGTCTATCAGATATATGAAAATTCAGTCGACTAAAATTCCAATTCCGACAGCTATCGGATTGTATGACAACCCTGATTGACTTATTGGTACAAATTGTGCTTTCAAATCATTCTCTAGATTCCAGGGATTTTTTTATTATTATTAAGTAGGCTGTAAGCACCACGACCTAAAAGATCTTTTGTGCAGCCCGTATTCCTTTAGCATAATTTAAGACTATTAAAGAATCTTAGAATTTCTAAAGGACTAAAACGACTAATTGCTTGAGGGACCATTATTCTTGCCCTAGACAGGCGAGTCTGCGCCTAGCCGCAGCAGGGCAAGTACATAAAACATGCTCTGCTGTTTCCTGCTCTGACCTGCAAAGTCAACAGAGATCTTCGTTTATCACCCCCATCTTTTTCAGGTGATATTTCAGTCTACACTGCCCCGTTAAGAGTTCAGTATAGATCTTGATATTGGCTCGTATGCATAAAAATGAGATGGATCTCTGACTTGAGTCAGTGGAGATAAAGCTTAAATACCCAATTTGGAACTTATAGATCAATTATTCTTCTTGCATATCAAGCTGAGCAATTGCTCAAAAACTCGAGAAAAAGGTCTGATCTCATCTTTATGCATACGAGCAATTGTTTCTGCTCAGTTTAAGTGTAGCTTCCGCCCCAAATGGTCGTGAGACTTATGAGCCTTTTTGCCTGCCGCATGCCCTTGTGGGCTCTCCAGCATTCATTTAGGCTTTTCTCCTCCCATTTCCTAATCAGGTCGTTTCTGTAGCTATTGTTAGCCCCACAGAATGGTTCTGGTCCAATGAAAGGGTTTAGATTCCAGGGATAATATTTTATTAAATAAAACGCCATGGTATATTTCATTTAAAATCTATTAAAACTATTTAATTTATTGTTTTATAAACTTACTTTTTATAGATTTTGAAGACATAAACTTATATAAATACAAAAATAAATTTAATTACATATGAACGAAAAGGAAGAACTTAAGACAGTTAACGCTCACGCATTTCCTTTCATCAGCTGTTTCAACTGCGATTAAGTTAAATTATTTTACAACCGAAACATTTAATAAAATATTCAAGGACTTTAATTAAAGAAAAAAAAAAAAAAAATACAGAATAAGCTACACATTTACCATTTTGTTGAGGGGGGAAAAAAAAATTAAAAAAATAATAATTGAAATATGAATATGAATTATAGGATGCCTAAAATAACTTAAACTTAAATATTCTATCAATAATTCTTTTAAATATTTAACATAACATTGGCTGTTTGTTTGCAATCGATCAACGTCATTAGCAATCAGCATTGTTTATAACATCTTAGGACATTTTTCTAAGAAAACTCGCAGTGTTCTTTTCTTTTCTTTTCATTTCTTTTTTGTTTTTGCTTTCCTTTTTTTTTCAAAAGAAATATGAATTAACATGTGATGATTACGATTATGTATAAGTGGACATGCTTTGGAACTTTAACTTCGGTGAAGGCGTGGACTTTATGAGTAAGGAAAATTTTCAAGAATAGTCTAATAATAATTTTTGTTTTTTTTTTTTTTTTGCTTATCTACTGTTCGTTATTTATAAATTATATTATTAAATTAAACGATTTTTAAGCGGGTTTAATTTAAGTAAAGAAAAAATAACCAACAGTAAAGTTACAAAAAATTGGCAACATTGAAATAAAACAAATAGTATTTATTCGTGTTAATTTGTAGGTCCCATTGCTCGATAAATGCTTTCAAACTGAAACTATTTGCAGTTAAAAAAAAAAAAAATAAAATTTTTCAAATGGAAGACGGGAAAGAAAAAAATTGCTACAAGAGAGAGATTACTCTGAGAAATGATGGGTGGTGTCACACAAAGTAAAAAAAAAAAAAGGCACGCCAAATAAGACAAATATATGAACCAAAAAAAAAGTGCAATTTAATTAATTAATTATATATTCTTTTAACCTTTTAAATTGTAAAATTACGTTTTATTTTTCTCTGCTGCTAGTCCAAAGAAAGGCGCTGCACAATGACAATTTAAGAGGCGGGTTAAATCACATTTTTTTTATTCCATTGAAACTGTTGGGAGCGAAAGCATTTCGAATTACAATAATATTTATTGGATTTATTAGTTTGATCATGCGGTAAAAAATAATTTAGAAAATTTTTAACAAGCTTATACAACTTGTATTTGTCCGACTACAAATTTAAACAGCTTATTGCCATTCTGTCATTTAGTTCAAGAATAAAATCAGTATTCTCAGTGTAGTTAAAAGTAAAAACGAGATCCTACTTAATATGCAAAAATTGAATTCAATTAAATCTCCTTAAAAAAAAAACGATGACATTAGCAACATTCGACTTTTCGGTCATTTAGGCTTCATTGACATTAACTCTTTCGCTACCACCAGCTTCGCAGTGATATCCTATAGCCAACATTTTTAAATTTTTTTTTCAGCGCCGTTCATTAAATAGTAACACATCATTGCAATTTCAAAAGTCAAAGGGTTAAAATTGGATTTCCATTCAGATAAGAGAAAATATATAAGTATAATACCGTTATTCCAACGCTCAATCAAGTCGTAGTTTGATCAAAAGAATGGTTCGTTTTCAAATCTGTTTCTTTCGTGATGGATATGATGGATTTTGCTCTTTTAAAAACACTATTAATATTCATACAAAGTTTTTTAAGCATACGTACTGAATTTTTTTTTTTTTTTCAGCAAATCATAGGTATGTATAAATGCTAGAAATGTTTTGTTTAACTCCTTGTTGTTTTTTTTTTTTTTCTTTTAACAATTAAATTAACATTTAAGCTGCAATTTTGAATTTTTTTTTTTTTGTTAATTTCTTTTTCATTTTGAAACTGTTTCGATTCGTTGGGTGCAACGAAATGATTTCTTTTATTTGTAGTTTTTACAATTATTTACTTTTTATATAAATAAAATTTAAAAATATCTTTTCATTTTCTGTATAAAATAATCAATGTTCATAATTTTTTATATGAAAGTGAATCCGCACGATGTTTGTGTTATTATTGGTATATATAGTTCTACAATTAACATTCATATGTACGCCTCAAAAATTTTCAATTATGTATTAATGGGTTTTTGTTTTTTGTATACTTTTAACATTGATTTCCATTCAAATTTTTTTGGGATATACAAATCTTCAATTTGGCTATGTACAATACACAAAAAAAAAAAACAATGTTTATTAATTGTACTGCAGCAATAGTTTGTTCAAGTGATGAGCAAAAGAGAAATTCTTAGGGTATTCAGCAGTAAAATAAATAAAGCCTAAGATAAACGTCACTCCAGATTCAAATATAATATCCTTCAAAAATATTCCCAAGATCGACTGGTTCAAAAGAGATGCAACAACAGTTACATTTCTAAAGCCTGTATGATGAGTGCCAAAAACTTTAATGAAATCGAAATTGATTAATTAAAAAGGAACTGCCAGCAATTTAAAAGGTATTTTAAGCTTAAGACTTGTGGTTTGAACGTGAAGCCGTACGTTGATAATGTAAAAAAACAAAAAAAGCCACATAATCTGAAGTATCATGTATAATGGACTTTAGTCCATAGAATGAGTTCCGGAGGCGCAATAAAATTTTTTTTCCAAAATCTATTACTTCGGCGTCTTTAATTGCACGTTCTTCGGTCGATTCCCGGAATGTACCACCATCGCTTTGGTGCTTCAACAAAAAAAAAAAAAAAATATGAATGAATTCTAAAACACGCCTCTTTTGATATCAATTTCGAATTAATTTTTAAATGATTTTTTTCTTTTTTTTTTTTGTTTTATAAATATTTTACATGTATTTGATGTTGACTGTTGTATTAACAATTACCAAATTGTATGAACGCTTAGTACGAATGACTTTACTCGTAGTTTTCTTCTTATCCAAATTTTTTTCTTTATAATTTTTTTCTTTATAGTAAAGTAAACATTTTAATTAAATATATTTAAATTTATATTTTTTTTAGTCTAAAAAGTTCCATTTAATTTGTTTTGTTGTTAGTTGTTCGTACATGATTTTTATATTTTTTGGGGGTCTCTTTATGCTTAAAAATGTTTATGGTTTTTATTGACGTTATTTGAATTGTTTTTTCTACTAATGCTGATGCTGCTGTTGTTGTTGTTGTTGTTGTTATTATTATTCTTGTTGCTGCTGCTGCTTCCGTTGAAGTTATTACGTTGATAATGATGATGGGATGAGGACATGGTTGTTGCGAATGTTTTGAAAATTGTTTGCGCCGCTGTAGCTGCCGCAATCGCGGCTGCTGTTGCCGTATTTGCGACATTCGCATAATTTTGCTATACCAAACGGGCTTTTTTCTGATGTGGCGTGTCCTCATAATCTTCTTCGTAATCATCTTCATCACCGGAATCACTTTCGTAATCCACCAGACCCTATATGAAAACAGAGTATTTAATTTTAGTGCCAAGCTGCTAACAAAGGAACTATGGTTTATATCCGATTGATGAATCGAATGTTTCCCATTGTTTTTTTTTTTTTTTTTTTTTTTAACATAGCAGATCTTCCAATCAAAGATTTAGGTATGTATTTGTAATTTATTGAATTTGGTGGTGAATTTGTTTGTAGAAATCAGCAATAGAACAGATGAGGATGAAGCCAACTTGTCGTTGAATTTTTGGATTGTAAATATCGTAATATCGAAGGAATCTGCTCTTATACATAAACAAATATATCAAGAAGTAATGAAGAGTTGCACTGAACTAAAAGAACTTCTTAAAAAGAAAACATAATTGATAGTGTTAAACTTATTCCTTACTAAGTAATGTCCTGGTAGTGTTCTTTAAATTTCATTCGCCATTGTTCCAATTAGGAACTAAAGTGGCTGAAATTTTTAAAACAAAATACAAAATGTCATACAAATGGATCGTTCTTACCTTCTTTAAAATACTTTCAGCATTGACGATAGCATCTTTACTTTCGGAAGCAGTTTTTTCAACTTCGTTGTTTTGTTTTACACTCAAGGGTATGGTTTTTTCATCAACAGCATTCACATTGGATGAACTTGCTGCCGATGACGCAGCCGCTACTGCGGCAACAGCTGCGGCAGCCACGGCTGCGACAGCATCGCTCGAAGCAATCGAGGTCAAAAGCTGCGAGGCAGCAACAGCCGCCGCTGTCGCTGAATCCGCAAGTAGTGGTGACGTTTGTGATGCTCCAACAGGCTGTTGTGAAGAGTTCGAAGGCGAGGCTGACGAAGATGCTGAAGAGCCAGCTGCATTATATCCAGCGACTGATGACGACGGCGATGGCGACGAAGATGATGCAGTCGCGAGTGGTTGCTCTTGCTTTTCGGCCTGTAGAGTCTGCTGCTGTTGTGCTTCTAATTGGGCGGCATTTGATGTGGCTGCAGCGACACCGACAGCAGCTGCTGCGGCTGCGGCAACTAATGTACTATTTAAATTCAATTGTTGCTGTTGCTGCTGTTGTAAATTTTGTATCGATTGTTGTTGCTGCACGGACTGCGTTTGTTCGCTTGAGGCCGATGCTGATGTTGATGTATCAGTACCAGTGCCAGAACAAGTTGCGCTACCGCTACTGCTACTACTACCGCCTCCACCACCGACCCCGGTTGGAGAAATCGTTGATGTTGTCGTCGTTGCAGTTGTTGTGTTATGGCTGCTATTGTTGCCAATGCCGGTTGTGGTTGTTGTTGTTGTTGTTGTAGTAGAATGCGGAGGCGATTGTTGAGCAGATTTCTGTAACAGCGGTTGTTGTTGTGCTTGCGAAGACTGGGTTGGGCCGTTTTTCTCGGTGACAGCTAAAAAAAAAAAATAGAATTCAAAAATGATATATAAACTCAGTACGAAAACTCGACTGATTTACTCACATTTCATGACACTGTTATAAGTATCAAGTTCTTCTACAAAATCTTCGTCCTCATTGAACCACATCTCTTCTTCCTCTTCCATTTGCCGTTGGTCACGACGGAATCGGCTACCTCTTATTATGGGTATGCCACTATACGAAAGAGTGGCATAAATTTATGTGTAAGCTCAAGAAGAAAATGAATGGAAAAGTGAAAAAAAAAAAAAAAAAAAACATTCTACTTACGAATCCAATGACATCTTATCGCGATCTTTTATACGATCCTGGTACTGATCGTAACGATTCTTTAAGTATTTAAACGTTTGTACATATTCGATTTCATCAAATATTTTGCTGAAATTCTCCACGAAGTAGACGCATAACGTTTTAATATCTTCGAGTTTTACAAACTCGAACAATTCCAGAATAGCGGATTCGAGTAAATTATACCTGCCATTATTTCTAATGAATGCGTCAACAACTGGTGTAAAAAGGTTACCCTTAACTATGTGCCTGCGAGAAAGTTCGGATAAAAATTAGATTTTCGGGTAAGTAAAGATTTTTGATTTCAAGAACATGAGATCAAGATGATGCCATTCTGCGTTTCTTTATTTTACTTAAATATTTTTCATTGCCTTAACTTAGGCATTGCTGTTACCAACAGTTAGACAGCGTAAGAAACAATCAAATACATATTAGAGACAATAAATCTGGCGACTTTATTTGATTTATGTTTTCTGAACCACTCACATTTTTCTCATTTTACATTAAAACGATCGGGACCCATCATGTTTTTAAATCCCTCATTGAACAGTTCAAATGATTGGGTATAGGAAAACCTAGTATTATATTGTTTACCCTTATGTGTGGCGAAGTACGAATGGTTAACCATGTGGTACAGCGGGGACTAGGAGTCCCACCGAAAATTTAGTCGTGCCTGGTCTTTGAGAGGCTCCCAATCCCAGTCTCGCTAGGGCTGTAGTTTTTGATGAGAAGAGGATGGCAACGAATCTTGATTGTGGCTACATCCTTGCATGCGATAAAAAATTGGTACGCTGAGCATGAAAGCGGCGACCCCAGTCGTATTCAACTGCGTAGGCAATCAGTGCAGTCGTGTTAAGCCCCTTAGGCAGATAACGACTTAAGGCAACACAAGATAATCCCCCGCTTAACATTAATTTAGTTTGATTTTATCTTTCCGCTGTTTGGCATCACCTTTCTGTCTATACTAGTGGTTTAAAACTACTTACCTATTATACAACTCGTCTTTAAGTGCAACAATTTTTCTTAAAAGCCTAAGCGCGCCGAGTACCAGGAACGTATGTGTGCTTTTCATTAGCACAAGAATTCTCTTAAGCAGATCTTTTTGTATTATAAAGTTCTTAATATGATAAGTATGATGCTCCACACAGAAGGAGAGTATATCCAAGACTATGCCTAACAATTGTGCGGTTTGATAATCTTCACTTTGTGGACGATCACCGGTGGTATTAAGGAGTAATGGAGCTGCAATCAGTTAATTAGAAAATTTTACACTTGTGCATTTCATATAAATCAAATTTCAATCGAGTTAAATTACCAATTAAAGTTTGTATGCTATGTTTATAGAAGAAATTTAAGAAGTCTCCTTTTTCTGTAAGCATATTTTCCGGTTCTAATAATATTTTTATTATGCCCATCAATTGCACCGCGGCACCCAGCTCTGGTTCAGAATCAGTCAGCATTTGTTCGATGGCAATATTTATTAACATTCGATCCTGTGGAAGAGGCTAAATTCGTTTTCATAAATGAAAATGAAAAAAAAAAAAAAATTTTTTTTTATAAATTTGCTTGGATATGGGCACTGAAAAAAATAACTAAAGACAATAAGTAATACTCACTAAAAATTAAAAGAAAAAATAATAATATTAATTCTTATAAGCAAACAATCTATTTACTATTTAATCAACTATGAAAAAAAAAGTCCCACTAATTGAATAACTATTTTCCTAATGGAAGATGAAATTCATAACATAATGGACTACTCACCCCTTCAGTTCTGTTTAGTTGTTGGAGCGTGTAATTTCTTACGACCAAAGGTGAAAACTCAACTATCGCTGTAAGTATATCAATTGAGGCTGATTTCGTTTTTCGATCCTTCATCATGAGTGTTATTTCCAATGCTTGTAGAATGCCCAGACAAGTTAATGTTTTATAAAAAGAATCCTTTCCTTGGGGTTGCAAATTTTGTGCATAATTGCAGAATTCCTTCAAAAACAATACAATATCACGTCTTTTTGCATCACTGGTACTGGTATCTGTTAGAAGCGTGAACATATCGACCAGAAAACGTTCATCCTCTTGTATCAGTGTGACAATTTCAACCTTATTGAAGAATATAAAACTGGAAAGTGTACTTAGCATATTATCTTCGACAAAGACCGATGGCGTTGGTAATATTATATCTTGAATATATTGTACACGGAACGTTTGATGGATTTTAGCAAGCAGATCTTG
Organism: Chlorops oryzae; assembly: GCA_020466095.1. Taxonomy (NCBI): domain Eukaryota; kingdom Metazoa; phylum Arthropoda; class Insecta; order Diptera; family Chloropidae; genus Chlorops; species Chlorops oryzae. The sequence continues at coordinate 14,107,460 of CM035807.1, read as the reverse complement.
ATTCTTTATAGGCACTGCTTCCCGGAACTTTGCCCATTGTTTTAAATACTGTCTATGCTTTTTGGGTTGTGTGGCACTTGGATCGTATTCTAAACAGCCGACAACATCGAATATTGTATCCTCGGCGAACATAATCTCGAATAATGCGTTCTTATTTAATAGGAAAATGTTTTTAAAGATTTCAAATAGATGATGTAGTCCTTCGGTATTGTCAAGATCCTCGCACACACGAAATAGATTCAATAGCTTTTTTATATAGTTCTCTGATTCCAGTGCCATTGAAAGTTTTTCCCTTCGTAACGGAGTTGTTAGGCAATTCTGTATTGTTTCCGATATATCTTCGAGACGTGCCAATTCACATGGTGGCAATTCAATGGGTGGTGCTGTATCTGACATATCTTCAAAACGTTCATCTTCGGATTCTTCAACAATATCCTGTGTTATTTCAACGGAGGGATCTTTTCCTTGTACCTAAAAAAAATGGGATATAGTCGTAGAGTTTTTACGCCTTAAAAATACCCGCGCTTATGCACTACATATTACATAAGTGTATGCCGATTAAAGAATTTTATTTGGATTTAAATTTATGTACGAATTTTCGAAAGCTTTGATTTTGAAACATTTGGAATCATAAGCTTGAATGGGGTGATGGAAGAATTTGATGAATATCTAAATAAAAATTTTAGAAACTTACTTGACATATTTTCTCCCATATTTCGTCGCAACCAGCCTTCTCTTGGAAGCTTAAAGCCAAATCGAAGTTATCACCTTCTGACCAAACGATTAGTGTGTCTTGCTGTTTCTGATACGCCGTATCGGGTTGTATTTTACTTTCTAGCAATAAAGAACCGTCTGATTCGGCGCGCACCAACAGCGAAATTCCTACAATAATTTTTATTTCATACATATATATATATATATAGGTATATTTAAATGAATGTATTTGTTTCGGATTTACTAACCTTTTAGTCTGTCCACATAGTTTGATGAAACATGCCCTGTGCCGCGATCATCCCACTGCCGCTCAGCGTTCAGCGCATACAATTTAACACGTCGGCGGGTATCTGTAGTCATCTTGGATTAATGTTAGGAGTACTTTGGACTGGGGGTTTCGAAATAATTGACCACGTCGTCTTGGAGATTTCAAATGTTGGTGCTGTTGTCGTTTTCTTTCACTATCAAACAACTGAAGTTATTTTTAGTGCTTTAACGTATTTTCCAGCCTAAAAAAGGGCAATTTATGAATGTTTTTATATTTATTTTTTTAATTTATTATACCTACACCGAAAAGTGTTTTCCCCAAAGATACACATACACACACTCACACGCACAAGTTATTATTCCAAACTATTGGCAAAAATATGCAAAAAGCATTTTTCACATGTTTCCAAATTTTTTTTATCCAGGGAAATAGAAAATCTATAAAAAAAAAAAAAAAACAACATTAAGAAATTCTGTTCACTAAATGCTGTAAATTTTGCGACTTACGGCCGAATTCAACGAAATGTTTAATGAATATATAAACAACATTATTACATTCTTCTTTTCACCACTTAAGTTAATTTAACAAACGGACCGTTTCCTTTGAAAGTGGTGTTTTTCTATTTCGAGATATTAAGTGGTGTATGTCTATTACGCAGCACCCGCCACCACCCAGAAAAATTGAGAAGTCTTTAGCATTGGTACCTTAACACGAATCCAACAACTAAATTAACCCACGGCCTTCAATTTTCCCTCAAAGCCGCTCAGAACACGAAAATAGAAAAATGGAGTTACACCACTTTCAGAGTACATGGGCTAAATATTCAACAAATTTTTAAAGTACCTAACGAGTGATTGAAATATTTATTAATGCGCTCACTTGTAAATTTACGCAAAATTTTTTCAATTTTTTGTGAAAATGGATTCGGCTGTAAGTGAAGCTGAAAACAATTTTTTGGTAGAAAAAGTAATTCATCTAAAACATTTTCGTTTCAAGCAAAAAAGCCCACTTCTTTGGACGATATCTTTTTCGTTCTCTCCATTTTTATTTACAAAAAGGTTATTTTTAATTCAAATATTTTCAAGTGATGCCACTTTTTAAAACTGTCAAAATCGAAGTTTTGGTGAAGGCCAAAAAAGACAACAACTTTTTAAATTGAAGGTGTTAATATTAATTATTATTTTAATATTCATTAAGCAGTTTGGTGGTGAATTCGGCCGTTGTTTTTGTGTTATTAAAGCTCACATTTTAACGTACGTTACTTTTTGTTTATAAGAAACCAGCAAACATTCATTTCTTTTTACATACCTAGTATATGTAGGCATTTTGTGTTTTGTGTTTTCTTCTGTGTTCAGTCTGCCAAACATGAATGAAATGTGAAAGCTTTTGACGCGTACTACGAACGGACAAACACAAACACAAACGCAACACATAGCCAAACACACAAGCATGTTGAATTTGTATACTTATGCACAATAATATGTAGATAAATGCTAATGTATATTCCATTCAAATACTGACATTATTGCGCATGCTGTGACGTCGTCACATCGCCCGAACATACCAAAATACGAGTACCTATGGCACGGCACGTTAAGCTAAAATGTGAGCGAAAGAAAAGAAAAACTGGTCAAAAACGAATTTCGGCCTATTTTTGCGGGAATTTTTATTTCGCTGATGCGTTTTACTACGGAAATGCCGGGTTATCCTAGACACTGTTGCATTTCCTTCATTCAAAGAAGATTGTTTTTTTGAAATATATTTTGAAAAGTTCATAATTTTAAACTGTAATTGATGATAGCGCAAAGTGTATTCGATATAGACTATCGAAAATTAAAATTTTCTTTTAAAAACTGTCTATATGTATGCATGTACATTTAATAGGTACACATTTTCATTTCATGAATACCTACCGAAAATAAGAAAGAGATATAATCACAAAAAAAAAAAAAAAATTCTATTTACAAACAAAACGACTTGATGACGCTTATTTGATTTACTGTTTTATATAATTTAAATAGAAATAAGAAGTGAACTGTTCAAAAGTAAACAAAATTGAATTCTAAACATTGAAAAATAAATAATAATAGGTAAATAAGATTTTCTTTCCAACTTATAACATGAGAATTTGGCCTTCATAAAAGATTTGATATATTGTTAAGTGAAATGAGGAAGGGATTGAGTAGATCAAGTAAATAGGTACAATTTGAAAATCAATGCGAAAAATAAAAAAAATTTCATCGAAACGAAATTAATTTATATGGAGATAAATTTGATAGGTATTTACTCATGCTGAGTGGGGTATCTCGTTAAGTCACATAACTATTAACAATTCAGCCTCAGAATGTGCATATATTCGCAACAAATTCGTTTCAATATCAATTTTTGGAGATAAACGGGCAACAATCGATTAGATTGGATTCGTATTCGTTATAAATAAATGCTTCAACGTTTCTGCTAAAAAGTTTTTTTGATAAATCTGCATCTGAGTTATGTGAATGTCTATATTACGCTACAATCGTGGTCAAAAGACATTTTAATGATAAAAAAAAATGACAACAATTCATATTTATTTCAAGGATCAATCTAGCTAAGAAGTTTATCCGAAAATTGTGTTCCTCAACTGTAGACTCACACACTTAACCGTTCCTTGAAGATTCACGAACGCATTAAAAAACTATAAAAACAAGTCATTAACATCTCATACAAGTTTTTGATGATTTCGTAACATGTGACTTGCGATGTATGGGAAATAACTAGAATTTGGACATTTTTGCTTTTGAACTTCAAACTCCATAACACCTAAAATAGAAATTGTGAAACAAAAGAGAGAAAAAAAAAAGATCACCGTTTGAAGGGATTAAACACGAAGCTTTAACATTTTCAAATGATTTCAAAAGAACGCTAAAAAAAAAAATGAAAATATGTACAAAACAAAAATAAAACAAAGATACGCTTCCAGGGTCGGGTTGCCATCTGTATAACAATTTTCACAGTGGCACAATGGCAGCTCTGGCGCTATCTCCATAAAAATCGATTAGCACGAAATGTGTACATATACACCTCAATTGCACATATATATATGTATACATAATACACAAAGGGCATGTAAGCATCAAACATACAAACGCACGTATTCACTTCAAATAATACATTCCGCCGCAAAGCGTTTCCAATTATCTTAATAATTATACAATTAAATTTGAAAAATTCTTTTTACGTTCACGCACATAACGCTTTGTATATATTGCCGAAGTGAATTTTAGCCAACACACGACGCTGCTTCGGTGATTCAAAATCTCATACAAAAATTTTGTTTTTCACGTTCCTACAACAACACAACTTGATTCAGTTCAATTGCGAATGCACTTTATTTCGCTTTAAAAACATCCGCTGCACTTGAAATTTTATTGCCATTTATGAATCTATTGTTTTAAATTACAATACCACATATTTTTACGTCCTTTTCAATGCGATGTAAGTTTAAAAATCGAATTTTCGCTAATTGCAAATTTTGACAGCGATAGCCAACTCAATATGGCGGCTCGACTGAGGTACAGTGTGGCCAGAAAATTCGTTTCTTCGAAAATCCGCTAAAATCTCTACATCAGAGAAAAATTCTCTTCATGGAACGTGTATGTTCAAAAAATATGGTGAGTGTCGTGTTTGACGCAGGAAAAAAAGATGTAGTGCAACAGTGGAAAAAATTAAAGATATATTCCGGTAAAAAATTGTGCTTACCTCTCTTTATAATGAATTTAATTGAAATGTTTTCGAAATATCTTCCATACGTCTGATCCGACAATACATTAATATTTATATACAAAAATTCTGTCAACTCAGAAGAAAAACTTCTGTTAACTTAAGATGGATATTCAAATGTTCTGTTTATCCTTTTTGCCGTGATTTCAAATCGTTAGCACAAAACTCGTCAATAATCCGGAGAGTCTAGCAGATTTTTATTATGTATGGCAACGTTATTGAGGGCTTCGATTGTTTATGCTGCCGAACTTGGCCCAGAGTGTAAATATGAAAGTTGGATTTTACAAACCATTATTGAAATCAATTTCGTTTAGTTATTCAAAGACGAATTCTTCTTGGAATGTTGAAATTAAGTAATTATCGTTTTTTTATTTCATTATAATGTTGATTTTAATGAATTCTTTGTGCTAAAAATAGTACCTTTCAAGAATGGCAGCATTATTATGCAACATTGGTTGTTAACTACGTTGTTATTATTTTGATAAAGGTCTAAAAGGGGTAAAAAATGTTTTTATTCATGTTTCCTTATATTTTAAATGTAACCGTATGTCATATAAGACAGATAAGAACGTAATGGTTTCTCTTGGAAATTTCAAGCTTAGAAGAGCATTATGTTTCAATTTACTGTTAGAATAAATTAATTATCAATAAAACATTTTAAAATGTTCTTTTGTATTACCGAAGCCATAAGCGCTCAAGTAAAGCTGCAAATATTTTTGCAAGCACAGTACAAAATATATAGATTAATTGCTAAATCGAGCCTGTGAAGGAGTAATAACCTTGTCCCCCATTTCGAGGTCGAAAAGAAGTCAACTGTCTGATCTCCATTAGAAGCTCAAAAGTATTACTCGCCCGTAAGGACATGCGATGCTAAAAAGGAGTACAAAATCCATTGGGATTGGAGATTTATGCTCGCAAAGGACCGATCCAAGATTTAATTTTAGATTGTCTTATTTTTTAATCGTGTACTGATTTTCAGCACATTTTCAAAATAGAACAGCAAATTTCGCCTCTGAAGAGTTGGGCTTCATTATCTATCGATATTCGGGCGCACGTTTCTATTCGTGCGCGAATGTTCGGGCGAACATTTTGGTTCGAGCACGAATGTTCGATGAGCTGTGATGTAAATGTTGGCTATTAGTTCGCCAGTTTGGCGGTTTTTGGCGATGTTTCGGTTGGCGATTTATTACACAAATTTTCTGGCAGCCTTGTTATGTCATATAATGAAAGTGAAATGTATTATTTTCCGTGCGGTTTGCAGTTAAACATTCAAAAACATGGCGAGGACTCGATCGAATTTGAGCTGAAAAATATGTAAAAAAAAATAAACCTTTTTTAAAACCAGGCTTTAAAAATATTTCTTTCACTACAGGCTCTATTATCAACAGCGACACCAAAAACTGAAACAACTTTTTGTTCTTCTGTGCGTATTTGCCTTGTACTGTTGTTTTGGGTTCAACAGCAAATTTCGAAAAAGTCTTTTTGTTGATGCTGGATTCTTGCTCTATCTTCTTTATTTATTGATTTCAACATGTTGTCTTATAAAACGAGGTTTGACTTTAATTGATGAAAAGATGAAACATGTAACTAAAATGATTTTGTCGCAGAAAAATTGCTTTGTTGCGCCGATTTCGGAATTCAAATGGAAACGGAACGATTTCTATCGCGTTGCTCCAATGTATTCATATCAGTTCCGAATGTTTATGATGTTCGTATAAATGAAGTGATTGAGAATGTAAGCTTAACTATTCTTAAATCTTTTTAGGATTATTGATGGTTGTTTTCTTTACAGATCGACATTCACTACATTTTGATTGCTAGGACGCAAGGTGAACTTTTTTCAAGAAAACCAATTATCCCATTGTTCAACGTTAGTTTAACATTAATAAATTATATATTCTATTAACGATAGATTATTTTCAGGCCCAAAGACCGTCGATTCGCTGCTTAGAAATAATTTACAGACATTTAAATAAAATATTGCATTGCCAGACGGCCAAGTCTATTTAAGCAGATCCAGGGCTTCGGCAGTTCGCTCGCAGTCTTCAAGCATTTCTTGTACCTTTTGGAATAAGATATTTTTAACTGAATGTACAATAATTATAAAATATATTTAGTTTAATATATATAATACATATACATATACTCACATTGATTTGTGGGCTTTCAATTTTCTTGTATTTGGGCCATTCCTCCGGTTTGATTGATTTAAATTCCTTTTCAGCAATAACCATTTCAGTTTCTTTCTGCAATATGCAGTGTTTATAAAAGTCAGCATTTTCTCCATTATAATTAATTAACTTACCAATCTCTTAACTTCTGCAATATATGTTTGCTTGAAGATTTTTCGCAGCAATCGGTTATCATTTCGACATGTTAATACTTCTTCTTGTAATGGTTGTATGGAGTATATTTCCAGTAATTTCTCATCTGAAATAATTTCATTTAAACTATTATAAATATTTCATTTAAGATTAAACAAACCCATTGCACTAAAGGCTGTAAACCGCCGCTACTTTGAAAATAAACAATTCAGCATTTTCTTTTACTGACATTCGCACTTTGTGTGACAGTTCGTTCAAGTGCTGCACTAAAATATTGTGCTGCCACTTCGTATAAATTGGTTTATCGAAAGTTTCATATGTTTAAAACGACTTTATCACTGACGTTATTAAAAAAAAAATTAAATAATTTAGAAAACTTTTTAAATATTCCTGAAAAATTTTTTTTTGCGTATGAGTAGTTTTTTTTTGATAATTATCAAATTAATATTTTAGTTTTGATACTCGGTACTCATTTCACTTTGGTGAATGGTTTTGATTTCTTCTTCACTATTTGACAGCTATAAATAAATGTTAAATTTTTTCATATACAAGGGTCGTCTAAAAAGTGCAATAAAGCTAATGTGTATATATATACAAAGTGTTGATTGGAATCAACATGTAAAGTTTTGAATGGGCTTTCGCTTATTGCCAACGCAAAGATTAAATACTGTACTTTTGCTTCTATTATCTAAAAAATAGAAACATTTGCATATATTTAAGAAAATAGCGAGTACTTACGTGACAGCCCTCGTATTCTTTCCTTTGAGAAATGTCAAATTTATTGGAAAACTCTTTTGTTTACAAATCAATTTTTTCATATTTTATAAAAAGTATTTCGTTTAGAAACATTTAGCAAGAACAATCTGAATTCATGAGCAGCACTATATTACACCAAAGAAGCTGATGTCAAAATTACTTAAATGAACTATGTAAACAAGTAAGTACTTCCTATCAGCTGTTCAGCATGATATCATCATTCTATCATCATTTTATGTGGTATTTATAGTCTATTCTAGCATATCCTTGAACTAGGAGGTATGGATATATGTAATTTTCCTTTGACGAGCGAAATCATTTGCGGTTTAGATAAGTTAGTCCAAATCATAAATCCAAAGCTACATCCTTGGAAAAAAATAAACAATTTGCCACGCCCACTAAATTAGATATAGTGCGAATTTCTTTTCAAATTCAACGAAATTATTGAATATTTTTCTTTACAGATTGCCAAAAGTCCAAAAGTGAATAACAAACCTTCAATACAAAATGAACCGTTCCAATTCGATAAGGCGCGACCGCTCCTACGATAGCGTCATCAATCGTATAATGCGATTGCAATCGCAAAATCATGAAAGCTTTAGGGCAGCGATGTACAATTTCTTAATAGCTGCTGGCATTGCTGCTTTCGCAGCAGTTTGCTTCATTCTCGGACCCTTTGTGCGACCATTACTTTGGGCCTTCTTAATGGGTGCAATGCTATTTCCATTCAAAAGGAAACTTGCGCATTTATTAAATGGATGGTTCGAGCGATTGGAAGAACGGGACTCGAATGTTTTCGTTGCAATTGCTTTGGGTCCGTTTGAAGCCACAGAATATTGCGGAAATCGTTTGGTCAGTTGGATCTATGAGCATTGGCAAATTATGGCTGCTGGTGTTGGAATTGCAACTTGCTTGAAGATCATGTACCTTTATGCCCCAAAAGGTTTCCTATGTTCCTTATGGCGTCTGATTGTTTACTCTCATACAACTTTTGTGCATTGCATTGGACTTTTAAATATTTACTTGGTGAGTCTTTAGTATTTACGGAGGTCGTGCTACAAGAAGTACACTTAATTTATGCTTCCTTGTATAACTTGTATTAAAATGTTGCGTGGCCCTTAACAAAGTATAATTTTTTTATGTTGTAAAAGTTAATAAAAGATAAATCTTTCTCTTTAGTTGGTCGCCATCGTTGCTGTTTACTTGACTTCTGTCTACTTCTATTGGAACGAAAAAAATAGTGCACGCTTTGTCGTCGCCGGTCAAGCTCTATGGATCGCTGTAGTGTGCTATTTTTGTAGCTTTCTAGGCGAGTAATTGAGATTATTTATTGAATTGATATGTCAAATAATCTTATATGTAAATTTTTAATAGGTGCACTCCAAGTCCCGGCATTTTTGCTCGTCATGTTCTATGTAGGCGTATCGATTTGTTTCTATCTTCGTAAAAGTGAAGAGTCCAGTGACTTTTTTGCGAAACTTCGAGGACTTCTCGACAAAAATGCTTTTGCAAAATCATTGAGCAATCTAACAACGAAAAATGCACACTCGGACGTGGAAGAAATTTCGCTGAGCGATACTATGGATTCGGTAAACACACTTGAAACCAACGATATATCCCACAACGACGACGACGACGACAATAAGGATAAGGAAGAGCATCAAAGCGATTTGTATTTTAAATTTTTATTTTATGCATGTATCGCAACATTCTTGTATCGTAACGTTTGGATGATCCTTCTTGCAGCGTTACCGATTATTTTACATTTGATATTTTTTTTGGGAGATTTTACTGGAGCTACAAAATTTATTTCTACGAAATTTGATTCGTTTTATCAGCACGTTCGTACCTGGGCAATCGATCATCATTCGGCTGTGTTACCGCTTTGTTTACCCGGCGTTTTGGAACTAAATTACAAGATCAATACAATCATACGTGATTCGCTTAAATCTTCCGTCGATTTGGTCACATCTATATTGATGATTATTTTAATGCTATTGATCATTGTATTTCTGGGTGTGTTCTTCTGTGTGAATATCTATTCGGAAACGATTGAGGTTGCATATTTAGGCAAGGATCTAATCAATAAAACGATAACAGATCGACCCGAATTGATAGATATATTGCCAGCAAATATTCAATCCTCGATTGATGATGCTCTCGATAATGCACATCATTATGGTCGTCGAAAAATTGAAACCTACATCGATGATTGGTTATCCGAAGCCGATGCGATACATGCAACTAAATTGAAAGAGCAGATTCTTGATGTGTGGGACCGTTTGATACAATATTGGATTGATTTTAATAAATCCGGTTCCACTTATGGACCAAGAGTGCCAACAGAAGCGCTGAAAAGTACTTTCGGAGAGATCGTTGACAATCCTGGTAAGTACGGAAATTCAAAGACTGATAATGATTATGATTATTTTCAAATATCTTTTATGTTAACTTAATATAACACTAACAATGAAACACACTTTTTGTACACATTGCGGAGTCATTATGTACTGATTTCATAAAAATATATTAATACTATCTTCTGATTGTTAACTTTCTTGCATTGCTGGTACTAATGCTTTTAGATAATTAACAACAGTTTCTTTTTAATTGGTACATGGTCTAAACAGATAAAGAATTAAGCAATATGTCCTTTTTTTTGTAAAGCTCTGATGTAAAAGTTACGGAATTTGTTTTTTAGATCAAGCTATTTCTTTTTCCTTCCATTGCACTTGCAATCCAACACGAAAATTAATCTACCTCTAACAAAGCAGCATTGCTTCCCTACTCTATATTGCTGTGTTTCATGCAGACCTGTTAAATAATGATTATTTAATTAATGATTAATTAATCAGATTATTTTTTTCTTATGAGTGAAATAGTGATTATTTAATGATTATTTTTGTATGACCTATATTAATCAATGATTGCGATTACCAAATAATCATGAAATAATCATGATTATTTTAGATTAATGAAAAAAATCAGAAAAAATCAAAAAATAATCAAAAAAATAATCCCGATTAATTTTAGATTATTTTTGAATATTTTTGATTTTTTTTGATTATTTTTGATTTTTCCTGATTATTTTTGGGTTTTTTGATTTTTTTTTTTGATTAATTTTGATTTGTTCTGATTTTTTTTATTAATTTTAATTATTTTCAATTTGTAATTGAATATAATTAAATGTAGTACAGCGAGGGGCCCATATGTCCTTGCCTATGACATCGCAATGTAAAATTCGCCTCTCGAAAGTATTGCCGGTGGTTTGACGAGGGGTGGTCCTAACCACAGGTGGCCGGTGAATTCACTTGTCCGTTGCCGGTCCCACGGACTATAGGGAAACTTTGGAAAAACGATGTTATTCAAATACAAATTGAAAATAATTAAAATTAATAAAAAAAATCAGAACAAATCAAAAATAATCAAAAAAAATCAAAAAACCCAAAAATAATCAGGAAAAATCAAAAATAATCAAAAAAAATCAAAAATATTCAAAAATAATCTAAAATTAATCGGGATTATTTTTTTGATTATTTTTTGATTTTTTCTGATTTTTTTCATTAATCTGAAATAGTCCTGATTATTTCACGATTATTTGGTAATCGCAATCATTAATAATTAAAAATTTCAAGAAATTAAATTAATAATGATTATGGATTAAAAAAAGAACAATAATTCATGATTATTAATCTTAATCGGGATTTAACAGGTCTGGTTTCATGTTTCATGAAGCTGAATTCACTTCCTCAAATGTTCTTCATTCAATCTGTATTTAACAACCATTGCCGAATTTCTTAATTTTCTTAATCCAAACCAACCGAATCATTTAACGCCCTACTCACTTTACAATTGACTGCTGATATATTTAATTTTCAAACAGAAGTGTTGTGTACTCAAATATTCCTTATAAGCAGATTTTCGTTACAACAAATTTGATATTCGTAGTCCTTCGTTGTTGAAAGGGTAAAAAATACTTTACCTTAAAATTTGTGTTTTTCTAAAATATGATCCTTTTGTTGCAAAAAGTGTTTTTATAATACATATATGGAACCAAGACTCAAAGAAAAAAGGTGTCTACACTCCCCCACACATTTGTATTTTCTGTGCTGTAAATTGTAAAATCGCATCTCACATGCATGTTTTCAAATGCTAACAAAGAGCAATGTGTTTTTAATCAAGGCCATTTTAAAGAGCTAGTTTTAGTGGCTAAACAGGGCATCATTGGCTGGGCCCAAAGTAATACTCAGACGATACTGGAAGTTGCTGAATCTCTATGGCATATCATCCGGACAAATCTCTCAATGATTATGTCATTCACGGGTGAAATTCTTTCGTTGCTATTATCTGGTGGACAAGCGTGTGTGGAATTTATTCTGGATATGGTATATATATATATGAAATATCCATTCTATGGAACTGACTTCATTTAATAATTAATTTATCTCCCTTCAGATTGTTTTCTTTACGGCACTTTTCTATCTACTAGCTAGTAGCAATACAAAATATGCACCCCTTCAGATCGCGCAAAATATGGGTTTCTCCTCGTCGGGTTCAAAGATAGCGGACGCACTCGAATCTTCTATATCGGGCGTTTTGATATCAATGTTCAAGTGTTCAATATTTACGGGACTGTTTACTTGGCTAATGCATACGGTTTACGGAGCTCGTATTGTCTTTTTGCCATCCGCATTGGCAGCGATTTTATCGGCTGCACCTTTTCTGGGCTCCTACTGGTGTACATTGCCGGCATTTTTGGAATTATGGTTGGCGCAAGATCGTTTTTACGCTGGCGTAACGCTTTTTCTTTGCCAATTTTTTGTTCCGCCATATTTTGAAGCAGCCATATACGCAGAGATGAAAGGGTATGATGATAATACATATCAAAATAAAGCGATTAAAATAATCTCGCTTGGATTTCCATTGCAGTGGCGGTCATCCATATTTGACTGGCTTAGCTATTGCTGGCGGCATGTATTGGTTCGGCTGGCAGGGTGCCATTTTTGGACCCTTGATGCTATGTTTTTTCATGGGTATCTTTGAGGTCGCAGCAGTTGCTATGCGATCCGGCGAGGATGAGAGGTAAAACGGATTCCTAAAATATTGTATGTCCTCCCAATATTCATAGCATATTTTTACCTATAGACGCAGATCCGAAGAAGAACAACAAACAACGTGAGTTAGATCAATAGATCAATGTGTTCCAATACCAAAAAAAATTTTTATACTCGCGATTGCTGCTCGTTCGAATTTAACTTTATACGTTAAGCTTACACTAAGAACCTGCAAAGCTTTAAAATTAAATTTGTTTATTTTTTACATTTTATATTTTTCAATTATTTAAGTATTTTTTGTTTCGCTTTCTTATTTATTTTTCTTTTTCTTTTCAGTTTACGTAGACATTCCATTTACGAATATTAATTTTTGGTTGTAGTAGATACAAAATTTTCTTTTTATTGATTTTTTTTTATCTATTTCTATATTTATTTTTTTTTATCGAAAAGTATTCACGGTAATTTATTTACCGGTGTCAGAATTCCATTCGTAATTTATTTATTGTATTTTCTTAATACTTATTTTCAATGCGTAACAAATTGCTAAGGCGCTGCGGCCGGTTCAAATGTTTTATTTTTGTTTTATTTTTCAATGAGATTCATTTTTTGTTGTTGTAACAAATCAATCAAGAAAAATGCGATATGAATTTTACTGTCGTAATATTTTACAATGAAGAAAAGTTTGTAAAAATCAATAGGAATAAGCCACTACCTCGAATTTGTTAAACACAATTTGTTATCAAAACCTTTTGATCAAGCCAATTTTACGTAAAATTAGCTTAATTTAGTACTAATAAAAATTATAAAATACTCTTAAACCTTATATTGAAAATTAAAAGATACAATCAACTTAAATAATTTTAGAGACACTTCGCTGGCAATATGCAAATTAAAAATATTCGATTATAACGTCCTTATAACGCTTTAAATAAGTTTGCTTAAAATGTTAAGTTTTTAACGTGTATTAATTGTTAAAAGAGAGCTTTAATAAATTCTCTCAAAAACCTGAAAAACTAATGCCGCTAACGCCAATCGTATTTCTCATTGATGTAAGGAAATTGATGCTGCATGAGCTGGGATGCCCGCGGAGCAAGCTTCGGAGCATTGAGAGCAAATGCTTGTGTACATACACAAAAGGCAACAAGCAAGCTGAGAAATCGAAACCTGTTTAGTCTGACATCAGGCAGCGAACGAGCAAGACCTATGTCGGATGAAGCAAAAAGAGAACTGAAAAAGGCGAAAAACGTTCTTCAGTGCAATGCGCACACACACTATCGCAAGCTTTCAATGTAGTGGTGGGCATCCCTGTGCATGAGCATAGAGAGAGAGAGGAGCGAGGACAGAGGAAAGAGGACAGAGGAGAGTCGCCGGCGGAGAGAGGGGAGTGGTGAGAGGAGAGAGGGGAGAGGAGAGAGGAGAGAGGAGAGAGGGGAGAGGAGAGTGGAGAGAGGGGAGAGGGGAGAGGGGAGAGGTGTGAGGAGAGAGGATAAAGGAGAGCCGAGAGAAGAGAGAGGAGCGAGAGAGGAGAGAGAGAGAGAGGAGAGAGGCGAAGAGAGAGAGAGAGAGGAGAGAGAGGAGAGAGGCGAAGAGAGAAGAGAGAGAGAGAGAGAGGAGAGAGAGAGAAGAGAGAGAGAGAGAGAGAGAGAGAGAAGAGAGAGAAGAGAGAGAAGAGAGAGAAGAGAGAAGAAGAGAGAGAGAGAGAGAGAAGAGAGAGAAGAGAGAGAAGAGAGAGAAGAGAGAGAGAGAGAGAAGAGAGAGAGAGAGAGAGAGAGAAGAGAGAGTAGAGAAGAGAGAGAGCGAGGAGAGAAGAAGAGAGAGAGAGAGAGAGAGAGAAGCTAGAGAGAGAGAGAGAGAGAGAAGAGAGAGAAGAGAGAGGAGAGAGAGAAGAGAGAGAGAGAGAGAAGTGAGAGAAGAGAGATAGAGAGAGAAGAGAGAGAGAAAAAAGAGAAATAGAGAAATAGAAATAGAGAGATTGTGGGAGAGAGATGTCAATAAAAATTTAAGCGATTTCGAATTTTTTTATTCGGATTCGATTTCTAGAGCATGCCTGATAGACAAAATAGAGCTTCTGCTTGTTATTTAAAGAATATTTATTATATATGTTTATATATGCAATTTAGCAATTCAAATCATAAAATTTCAAATATTTTCTTTAGGAAAGATTTACTTTTAGAGAATATTGAAGTGCCAAACATCAAATTAATAGATATCTTGGAAAGCTGTGAAGAGGACGAATTGAAAGCAACCAGTCGAACAGATCAGGCTAAAATAATTTGGAGAGATCCAAACCTTACCCGAAAGCTATATTCAAAAGAGAAAAACTTCGCTGAACATTTGACAATCGAAGGTGACGAAGCTAGAAATTTCGATAATAACGTGCACAATAGTGGCAATTCAACCTTATCGATATCGAATTCAGAACTACCTAAAGATGAAAGGCAAACATCGAAAGAAGTTTCCAATACTAAAGTTCCAATAGTATACGAATTAAAAATAGTGAATACTACGATTGTACCTAAACAGGATGCACCAAGTTCAGATTGTTAAATTTATTTGTTTTATTTATTGTATTA
The DNA here is from genome assembly GCA_020466095.1 of Chlorops oryzae. Classification (NCBI taxonomy): domain Eukaryota; kingdom Metazoa; phylum Arthropoda; class Insecta; order Diptera; family Chloropidae; genus Chlorops; species Chlorops oryzae. Next base: position 14,092,009 of record CM035807.1, on the reverse strand, counting down.
AAATAACATTTCATTTTTTTTTTTTTCAATTTTTTATAATGTGTAAATCAAGCACCAAAGATAAGAAAAGAGAGTTGTGGCACACGTCTAAAATGGAAATTCAGGATGTTTTTCCACACTGAATAATAGAAATAAAATTAAAATATTTTTAGGTTTATTAAACGAAATTGTATGTGTGTTTAGAAAGAATGTTTTCACAAACAAAAATTTTGAATACTCACCCCTTGAAAAAGGAGAAATCACAAATGCGTATATTCGAATTCAAACTGTCTAGCCTTTCAACATCCTCGGGAGTTAATTCGAAATCGAAAATATCAAGATTTTCGCGTAAGCGTTTTTCATTTGTGCTTTTCGGTATGGCCGCAATATCATGTTCGATAATCCAACGTAACAAAATTTGAGCTGGACTCTTATTATGAGCCTTTGCGATCTCCTTGACCGACGGAATATCCATTAAATCGGGTAATGAACGATTAACACCTGCCGCCTTGTTCAAATTCGCGATGCCTTTCGAACCCAATGGAGAATAAGCTGTTACGGTAATACCTTCCTGCTTGCAGTAACTGATCAGTTCTTTTTGCTGCAGGACAACATGATGCTCAATCTGTGGAGGTACGTATAGACAAGGGTTAATTTTCGAATAATAGAAAGTCAACGTAAGAAGAGAATTAAACCTACCTGCAAGCTCGCTGGACGTATAGTGCATTTTGGCAGAAGTTTCTCTATTTGACGTTTATTGAAATTCGATACGCCAATGGACTTTGTAAGTCCTTCAGAAACCATTCTTTCCATTTCCTACAAAAAAAAAAAAAAAAAAAAATATGCAAAAAAAGAAAATTGCAAGATGTGCATTAAGGTGTCCCATGAAGATAAATAAATAAGTGATCTTACTTTCCATACAGCAGCATGATCAGTGCTTTTATCTACGAGGACCACGCCATGTTCGTCACGCTTGAAGTCACCATTTTCGAACCAAACTCCGAAGGGAGTATGAATTAAATAAAGATCAACGTAGTCAAGTTGCAAATCCGATAAAGAGCTTTTTAATGTGGCCTCAACTTCCGCCGGTCTGTTAGCTGGGGGAAAATTTAACGTTTAGACTTTGCTCTTGAACGGTTTTCACATATTATAAGTACCTATGGGCGGAAGCTTTGTAACAATGAAAAGATCCTCGCGTTTAACGCGGCCTGTAAAGTAGGTAATTTATATGAGACACTTCTTTTTTAGGCGCAAACATAATGATCTCTAAAAACCTTCGTCTATCCATTTTTTCAGTACTCGTCCAACGGCTTTTTCGTTGAGATAGACTGGTGCTGCATCTATGTGACGGTATCCTGCTTCCAGAGCTAATTGAATAGCTTTTTCGATTTCTTCATCGGCTGCCTGAAAAATCGATCGGATTTTGAACATTTCAATTTATTACACTGTGCTAGTTCAAAAAACCGTCAGACGGCTTTCATATCTAGAAATAACAAGTAAGAAAGCTAAAGTCGGTCAAGCCCGACATTATTTGCGCACTATAGTTTGCCTCTCCATTTGTGGGCCTGGAAGTGGGCGGGCCACATAAATTTTTTTCCTCCACTATTCATTTGCCTTGGTCAACCTATGTTGCGAATTTGAAGCTTCTACGCCTTTTACTTCGGAAATTACGATAAACCCTTGTTTGTGGGCTTATTTGTGGGCGTGGCTCGAGGAGGGCGGCGTCCATTTTTTTTTAAGGATATGTCGTAGTCTACCAGCACACCAAATATCAATGAAATGTGTTGAGTGGTTCGCAAGTTATAAGCATTTTACTGAAAACACATTATATGCATTTGTAGGCGTGGCAGTGGGCGGATGCCTCCAATTTTTACTTAGGATCATACTCGGATCCCGATATACCTGTGTGCCAAATTTCGACTTGGTTGGTCCAGCCGTTTCGGAGGAGATCCGGACAAAGACGGATGGACAGACGGACAGACGGACATGTCTAAATCGATTCAGTTTTTGATCCTGATCATTTCTATATATATTTGTCTATATCTCCGGAGCTTAGTTCTCCCTGTTACAAGATTCGCACAAAACTAATATACCCCGCTTACGCTGGGTATTATAACTAAAACACGCTGAATACAATAGTGAAATGGATTTTTTGGGATTGGCTCAGTTAACGGAGATTTTCGCTTTTAAAAGGTGGACCCCTAAAGTATGCAATCATAATATTATTTTTAGACGAATGTTCCACTGAATATAGGGGTATTCACAAAGGCGTCGGAAAATATTAAAGTCGGAAAATCGGAAAATTTTAGCTGCTTAAAAAGCTGTGCAAGATCCAAAAAAAGCTTAGAAATTTTTTAAGAAGTCGCAATTTTCCGATTTACCGACTTTCCAACGTTTTTAACACGCCTTTGTGAATACCCCTAATGTCTCAAAACAAGGCCGAAATTCTCTCATTCTCAATTCTCTAAAGCTAAAAAAATACAACTACAACAGGTTGTAATTCATAATAAAAACAAAAACTTGGAACATAAGGTCTCATAAAAATTTCTCTGACCACTTTTCTGCTCTAAGACTCCACTAAATATCATAAATATATTTTAATTTAGGGGAGATTCTCCTACTGAAAACAGTGTATTGTTGTGAGAAAGAGAAAAAGGGAGAGCGAGATAGAGAGAGAGAGAGAGAGAGAGAGAGAGAGAGAGAAAGATATGGACAAAACAAACAGTCCCCTAAATAATATGCTACTTTCGGTTTCGCTAGACAATAGTGGTACTCATGCAGCTTCGCAAATGCCTTCGCAATTTTTCCCATCGCAAATTTTCATAGAAAATTTTGACAGTTGTGTGACAAATTTCTCATTTCCCACAACTTGCGAAGCTGAGTCCCACTAATGAAAATCTGCAGTGTAGGATTTGGGTTTGGGCATTTTTTGCTCAATTTAGTATGAACCTGCGTGATGTATTAAATGAGTGGAAACAGAAAATGATTTCATTAAGGCTTAAAAAATAACACAGGGCAACAAAAAACCTTTTTTTTTCTTTGTTGCATAAGATATTTTTGCTGAATTTTATGTCACTCAGTCTTCTTAAAAATTGAAAATTATCCAAAAAATTCGACCAGCTCAGATTTTTGAGAAAATCGCGCAAATTAATTTTTAACACCATTGCTTTTTTCAACTAATTTTTTTTTTTTTTGAAATATGGTGTAAGTTATTTTAAAATTTACAAAAAAAACTTCTGTACTCTCAAAACATCATCCTTTAATATGCCATCAAAAATATTATACAAATCTTTGAATTAATCGCGCAAAATGCACCAAAAAGCACAAAATTGAGAAATTAGTTAATGTAAAATTTTAATTTTTTTTGGACTTTCAATGGACATAGCGCAGCCATTATTGACAAGCTCACTATCTGAGGTTAAAGGGCAACCAATTCTGTATGTCTATGTCAAATCAGACCATCGTCGTCTCAACCGTTGCGAATATATAAGCGCTTTTCTAAAAGAACTCATTTCGGAGATTTGTATACCTAACATAATAAGATAAGTTTGAACAGAAAAAATCACGTTTTGTTTTGTTTCAAAAACAAATCATGACTAGATTTATTTAAAATATTGGGTCAGAGAAAAATAAAGTTCAGTTTAAAATGTGCTCAATTCCATAGCTCACCACCTTTACTGCTATGCACCTATGGATTCGTAGGCGATAAAGGGTTAAAAAATGGTCTTATATCATTCTTCATTGATTTGATGCTTAATTGGTAATATTTTATTTGAATGGAGTTTTTAATCTCATTTTTTGAAAACGCTTTCAAACCATTTATCGAGCTCATTAAAGTGAAAAAAAAAAAATTTAATTTTTTGCTAAAGTTGCTAATTAATGTTTTTTTTTAATTTTTTTTTAATCTCAATTACACACTTATGGCGAAAATTTTATTGTATTTTTTTTTCACTTTTTTGTGAATAACAAAAACAAATATTAGACGAACAAATTTAAATCTTTTTAAGGAATAATCTCCCTGAAAACTTCTGCGCATTTTGTGGCAGAAAATTCTTGAAGGCCTCCAAATGTCCCATAAATATTGATTAGCCGATTTGAACTCCTAAATTTCAGTTAAAACTGTGCAATCTTAGCAAACGAACTGAAATCTTAAAAAAAACCCTATTCAACTGCTGATCGACAATCACTGTTAAACCGTTCTTTTATATACATATATGAATTTAATTATGTATGTACATCCATATATATAGAGATAAGAATGGCTGCAAACACCGAACTTATGACTCATCTTTATTATTTATTAATAGGTTCATTCAACGTAAGATTTATCTAGCTTGAAATATAAAAACTAAATGATAGGCTAAATAAATATATAAAATTATCTGTTCTTTTATATATCAATGTAGAGAAAGTAAAAATGTAAAATAGAAAGTTAAAAGAATAAAAAAAAAACTGCTAGATCGCAATCGAAACCAGTTAACCCAGCCAGCGTGTACAAGCAACTCGACCGAATTCTCAGCTTGTTTGTAAAGCAAAGTAAATAATTAAGGCACTTAACCGGACCCGAAATGCTCTTGATTTTTTTTTTATATTTTTTATTTTTTCTTGATTTTTGTTCTTGCCAAATGAGCAAATAATATTAGTATTACAAATAAGAATCCCATATTAATTAATTACCTGCCACGTCCCAATGCCGAGAGCCGGCATTTCCAAGCCGTTGTTGAGCGTAAGAAATTTCATGGCGTTACTTTTAAATTGTTTGAGATTTATACAAGAACCGAAAAACTGTGAGCGACCACGCCAAATGGAGTCGAAATAGATACTGAGGAACAGAAAACTGGATGTCTTATACACATCACCCTGTAGAAGATTGGGGGTAAGTTGGGGCTCTAGCGAGTAGTCCACGAGTATAGGGAACAGAACTAGTTCAAGAGTAGCGATACGGAGAGTAGAGACTAACCAGTGGCATGGTAAACGGAGACGCCTACAGTTCAATTTTGCTTAAACGTTAATGTAACAGCGTAGCAAACTTTGAGTCAGATGACTCGATAGTGTGATGGAAGAGTGATGGCTTAGCAATCTGAAGGGCTCAAGTTCGATCACTGTCGCAGGCGAAAAAAATGTGGAAGAATGGTAAAATTAAAAAATAGACTAAAATTGAAAATAAATACAAGGCTTGTCCAACTTCTCCAATGATGTCTCATAACTTCGCGTATAAACTTTTACAAATATTTCTTTGAATTTTGAATCTTTTTAAAATTTTTTTTTGCGTTTTATTCTTCTTAATATTTATTTATTATAATCAATCACAACCTTACGCTGCAATCAATTACTCAAAGCGCTAGCTGCCAGACCTATCGGCTAACTAGTTCTTAATATTTAATATTGAATATAAGAATAATCCAAAAAAAAACTCGCTTGGGCTAAAGTCGAAACCTGGTCTTCCGGTTTGTGCGGCAAAAGCGCTACTTCAGCCCTTACTATTAACGTACTGTATTAAATGTACTTAATGGGCCTAGTTGTCTCTACTTCTACATTAGTTCAAACGCGAGTAGGGATTTTTCAATTACAACATAATGTTAAAGTCGTCAGTTGAATGCATTGTGGGGGAAATCAATGGAAAGTAGTACTGGCCACTCTTAGACCATACCCTGGAGTACTCCAATCTTCTAGCGGGTACTTACCCCCACGGCTTACTCTCAGTGATGCCAACTTCTAGCAATGAAAACCGGTTAACAAGCTCGAAAAAAAGGCTAAGAAAAGCCAAATTTTTTTTTTAAATTGCCAAAAAAAAAGCTGTTATTCTTTTTATGTTATTTTGGTTCTGAATTTCCTTTAAAAGAATTCATTCAAAAATTCGATCTAGTGAATTATCAATTAAAAGTTTGAATTCAATCAGGGACCCAAAATAATAATTACACTAGTTTACAAAAAATAAAAAATTTTGCGACCTGGCCCATCTGATGGTCTTTTCTAAAGTAAAATTTTGTGCCGAATCTGAATATGTCATCAAAAAAATTGTAAGTAGAATAGTTTTTGAGAAATAGGCTATTTTCCGTTTTTTGAGTTTTGAAAAAAAGTATGGTTAGTAAATTGCAATTATCTCCGAATATATTTAACCGATTCTAAATTTTAAGCTACGAATTTAAAGGCAGTTAAATTGTCTACCAACAATGCCCAGAACATTTTTTAATCCAAATATACACGTAGAAGCTATTGATAAAAATTTCCAGAAATTTGTTTAATTTTTAACAAAATTTCAATAAAAAAAATCACTTTTAGTCTAATTTACACCATGAAAAATTTTTTTTAAAAATTTTATTCGTTCTTTGGCTTCGAAGAACGATCTTTAAGGAAGAGAGGAAGCTTATTTTGATCAAATTCGCATTAAATTTGTGAAAGTTATAAGTAATTTAGCAAAAATACACAAAAATTCATTTTGTTTAAAATCCATTTTTATTAGAAATGGCTCAAGTCCCCTTAAATATATTGATCACATTTAATCGAAACAGGAGTAAACATGTCTTTGAAAATTCATTTCCTGCACTCCCATTTGGATTTCTTTCTGGAAAATCTTGGTGATGAAAGCGATGAACACGGCGAACGCTTCCACCAGCAATTAAAAGCCATAGAACGCCGCTATCAAGGTTTTTGGGATGAGGCAATGATGGGAGAGTACTGCTGGTTTCTTATCCGGGAAACAGGTTTCCCTTCATAGTAGAAAAAACAAGTAAGGGGTTTAATTCAAGAGGTTTTTAAGGCCATTAGGGAGCCCCATATACCAACTTTTGTTAAATTTCTTTGTTAAAACCGCCGCTTTTCCACGCCCAATTTTTTTGCAATTCTAATCGGAGGCTAAAATATACACTCGAATTCTAAGCTTCATTGAAATATTTCGAAAAAGTCCGATTTTGAGGCAGTTTTGGAATTTTTGTGACAGACCCTAGTACTAGAGGTACCCTTAATAAAGGACCGACAAAGGAAATTTTTTTGGAGGATGTTTATGGCTACAAAGGAAGCATAAGTGCAAAATTTCGTTCAAGTCCCATTTGAATTTCGGGTGTAGGGGACAGTTTTCGAAAAACGCGCTTCTGCTAGTCCCACTTTAAAATTTTTTGGTAATCGTATTACTTGCCTTGAAACATGTTCAAATATCGAATTTCATCGAAACATCTTGAAAAACTTCGCTTTTCGAGCAGTTTTTGTGATTTTCGTAACAGACCCTAGTACTGGAGGTACCCCTAAAAATTGTCCAATCGGGTCCATTCTCGAACTTGTTTTAATCATGTTGCCGTGAGTACGCATGCCAAACTAAGATAGCGCAACTCCTTCGATAAGATAACTGTATACAGACAGACAGACGGACAGACAGACGGACATATCTAAATCGATACTCCTGGTGACGTTAATCATTTCTATATATATTTTGTATGGTCTATCTCGACTGGTTCTGGGTGTTACACACAACCACACAAACGCAATATACCCTCGACACAGAGTGTGTTGGGTATAAAAAGGGGACTTGAGCCATTTCTAATAAAATGGAATTTAAACAAAATGAATTTTTGTGTATTTTTGCTTAATTACTTATAACTTTCACATTTTTTAAGTGAATTTGATCAAAATAAGCTTCCTCTCTTCCTAAAAAATCGTTCTTCGAAGCCAAAGAAAGAAGAAAATTTTTAAAAAAATTTGTTCATGGTGTAAATTAGACTGAAAGTGATTTTTTTATTGAAATTTTGTTAAAAATAAACAAATTTCTGGAAAATTTCATCAATAGCTTCTACGTGTATATTTGGATTAAAAAATGTTCTAGGCATTGTTGGTAGACAATTTAACTGCCTTTAAATTCGTAGCTTAAAATTTAGAATCGGTTAAATATATTCGGAGATAATTGTAATTTACTAACCATACTTTTTTTCAAAACTCAAAAAACGGAAAATAGCCTATTTCTCAAAAACTATTCTACTTACAATTTTTTTGATGACATATTCAGATTCAGCACAAAATTTTACTTTAGAAACGACCACCAGTTGACCCAGGTCAGATTTGCTGTAAACTAGTGTTATTTTTGAATTTTGAATTTTAAAAATCGATATAAAATAATTTATATTTTAAAAATTAGTATTTAAGTGTTATTCTTAGAGTTTTATTTTTTGATCAAAAAACAAAAATTAATTCTCAAGTTTTATTTTTTGATCAGGAAATAACAATTATTTTTCGAGTTTTATTTTTTACTCAGAAGATAAAACTTATTCTAAGAGTTTTAGTTTTAACTCAGCACGCAGAGAAAAAATATCACATACCCAATTATATTTTGCAGGGATTACATATATAATTGGGTATGATGTAATTATATTTTCATAATTGCGTCCAATTATATTTTTCATTGCCTCCAATTATATATGTAATTGTATCAAATGATAAAAAGAATAATTTCAATTACATATATAATTCCGTCCAATTAAATATATAATCGGCTGCAATGATGTATGTAATTGTATCGAATTATATACATAATTGCGTGTAATTTAATTTGTGATCCCCTGCAATTTAAAATACATTCTATATAGCAATATAAAAAGGGGCATTCTCCACGATTGGGCGGAATATATTTCACCACGTCATATTCGTGGTCCACCTGCCCCTTGGAGTGCCTAAGGATTTTGAAAATTCAAACAGATATACGATCGAAATTATAAACCATTTGAGAAATATAAGAACAATCTGTAAAATAAATACAATCACATATATAATTGCATCAATGGTTTAAATTGTAAAAGTAATCAGATGTAATTACATATGTATTCAGAACGCAATTACATATATGATAAATTTAAATGCAATTATATAAGTAATTGAGTAATTGAGTATTTTTCATTTTCTAATTATATTGTAATTGGCTCCAAATAATAATGCAATCGGGGGCAAGGCTCCAATCACATATGTAATTGGTTCCAATTATATTTCGGGAACTTATTTCTCTCCGTGAGTGAATAAAAATTGCTTTTAAAGTTTTATTTTTTGCTCGGATGATAAAAATTATTTTGGGAGTTTTATTTTTTACTCAGAAAATAAATATTATTTTTCAAGTTTTTTGTTTTACTCACAACATTATGCAAACACTAGTATTATGCAAATATTTTTTGGATTTGAATTGTGGTTGCCGATTTCGCATCTGGCCTTTTTCATTTCCTCGTGTTCATCATCATCCGACTCTTCATCACTTTATCCTATTTCAGGCGTTATCTTGAAGAAAGTATATTACTACTTATGCAAGAGTTTTATTTTTCTGAGTAAAAAAAAAACTCAAAAACCAATTTTTATTTTTTGAGTAATAAATAAAAATCTAAGATAAATTGTTATCTTCAGAGCAAAAAATAAAATTCGAAAAAATAATTTTTATTTACTGAGTAAAAATTAAAAATCTAAAAATAAGTTTTTTCTTCTGAGTAAAAAATATAACTCGAAAATTAATTTTTATTTCTTGATCGAAAAATAAAACTCTAAGAATAAGTTTTATCTTCTGAGTAAAAAATAAAACTCAAAAAATAATTGTTATTTTCTGATTAAAATAATAAAAACTCTTAAAATAATACTTAAATTGTAATTTTTAAAATATAATTTATAACAGTTATGGTCCCTGAATTCAATTGATTTGATTTTAAAATTCTTAATTAAAAATAAATTAAGTTAACTAGGAGTTTAAAAAATAAATTTAAAATATTAATTTCCAACTAATTTTTTGAAAGCTGAATTACGAAATCAAACTTTCAATTCACAATTCAATTCTTATAGAAATGAATTCATTAGTTTGAAGTCATTTTCTGGGAATGAAAGCGAGTTAAGACTTCAATTCATTAATTCTTTTATAGCTCAGTATAAAAATAATTCTCTCTCAGAGAATCTCTTGATGCGGCGAAAAAGTCGCATTCTCACCACTTCATATTTTGGGAATCTCACCATGGTAGAATTATGAAAGATCATTGGTAGATTTTAGACGTATAGATCTTAAGATTCTTAATCTTAAGATTCTTGGGAACGAAACACTGAACAGCTTATGGTAACTAACAGAGCATGAGAGAAAGAGAAGTACAATTTTTTTAAGGAAAGCACTTTTTTGAAAGTCATTTCGCTTATAATACTAATTTTGATCAGGGTTTTTTTTTTAAATTGTTGTGATCTTGCAACAGCTTCAACAAAACATTGGATCTTGTGGTATGTCTAGATCAGAAACTGATTCAATTTCGTCATATCCGTTGACGCCAATTTGTTAGAAATTCAATTTGATTATTCGGTTCATACCTTGGAATGATCTTAGGTGAAAGTCGGCACGATCGGCCCATGGTACCACCCAAATAAAATATATGAGAGCATAGGGAAAAACATCTCGAAAGCCATAAGTTTGGCTTGTATTTGTTTAGGTATGCCTCGGAATTTGAATATGTAAAAAAATGAAAGAAAAAAACAAATGAAAAAAAATTCAAAAAAATATTTAAAAAGTATTCAAAAAAATTAAAAAATAATGCTTAAAATTCAAAATATTCAAAAAATTCACACTCAAAATTCCAAACTAGTTTGATTTAGTATGCCTATTAAAATGTTGAATTGTCAAGTTAACAAAAAAAAGCCTGCTCCAGTGAATAAAATATTCAAAAAGCACAGTTAGTTGCAAAAAAATTCAAAAAATTCAAAATATTCAATAAATTCAAATAATTCAAAAAAATTCAAAATATTCAAAACCCGAGATCTAGTTATTGGTATGTATACTTACATATATAAAGTTTAAAAAAAATGTTTAGGTATTTATATGCGCGATTAAATAAGAGGAAACATATTAAAACAGGTGAGGTCCATCTGAAAACGGCTCCTAAAAAAATTAAAATAAAAAAAAATTAAAAATGTGTGAAACGATAAGTAAATCAAATTCGAAATATATTTTTGATATGGACATTTAAGAAAATGGAAAAAAATTTGAGATTTACCAGGGCAACAGAATACATTTCCGCCTGATGAGGATGCATTCAATCTTCGAGGCTGATCGAAATTTATGACAACATTTCAGAAGCGAGCTGCATGGACCTGACTTTATTGTCAAGCATATTTGGAATAATGGCTTTTACTGTTATAGTATCACGATAAATTAGTCCATCTTTGTTCAATATGGTCAGCACTCATCGGCCTCCCAAGGAACTTATTTGCCTTTTTTGGGAGAGTGTTCAGAACAAAAATAAGTAAATAAAGGGGCGAGAACTTCAGATTGATTCGCCTGACTTTAATGGTGTATCTTAAATTACGATTACGATAATCCGTTCGACCGATAGAACTCAATCATTGATGCATAAAAATGTATGTACATTTTTTCTTAATCCAGTTGCCTTTTGATTTATTGCCTTCCACAATTGAATACTAAAAATTTAGTAGCTCCATTTTGAAGGGTGTAATTTTTTGTGTCACACATTTCTTTGTTGAGGTCTCGGGGGAATTGTGTTTAAACATTTTTTTAAACGTTTCATTTGATTTGTTTCTTCTTTTTTTTTCATTTGTTTTATTGCGAATAAAACAATGGCTTGTTGTCCAAAACGCAAGGTCATAACTAAGGATGTTAAGAAAAATTTGGCCGAAAGAAAATTTGTGCCAAAATTTCAGAAAGCTTTGAGCGAAAAATTCTATTCAAAATATGAATCGATTGACACAACTGCAACGGCCCCGGAAATTATGGGCATTGAAATGTCTCAGAAATACAATCGCAGAAGTCAATTTTATGCGCCATACACTGAAAATCAAGTCTACGGATGGTATGATCATTTGGCCAAGAAATTGGACGAGACGGACCGTGGGATCATGGCCTATGCACGGAAGGGTGACAAAATCATATCGACAATGAATACAATTTTTATTGGCTTAAAACATATGGGCATGAAGTGAAAGATTCTAGGTAAAAATTAATCGATTTTTATGCCATCATTAAATGGTTCAATTGGACACAGGAGGGCTTTTTAAATTTCCATTATTTTTGGCTTTATATATTTGCAATAAACATTTTATGAATTTTTTTGAATTTATATACCATATATGTATATATATTTTTTAAATATCTTTGACGCTTTTCTGCGTAACAAAATTTGGATCTTATTCCTGTGATCATGAATCGGTAAATTTAGAGGCCCTAGCGAAAAACGAACGGAAATCCTAAGGCAAAATTTTTCACTCATTTCATTTGGATGGATGTGACGCCTCTTATGGATCTTTTTCAATGAAAACTTTGGATTCCAACGTCTTTCCAATAAAATCCTAAAACGGGACCTGAGGAGGAGCAGTTCCTATACAAGAATATGATAACACTTAATAAAAAAAAGTATTTTCAAGAGTTTTTGACCTCGGTTAACTGGAAATTTTGTACCCCCGGCTGTGGTATTTCAATTTTAATTAATGATGGACTGCAAGGCCTTTCGGCCTTAAGATCATACCCTGTTGCAACCATAGTATTAGGGATGTCAATTTTTGCTGTTTTTCCGATCCCGGGATTTACGGGACTTACAAAGTGTGGCCCCAGGATCCCGCGACTAGTCCCGAAAGTACATTTTTGGCATTTCAATAAAATTTTGATGGAAAAATTAAAATATTTGAAAATCGAAGAATTCTAAAGAATGCTTAAAAACGTAAAGGAGAAGGTGAGAGTGTAAAGAGGAGTGAGAGAGAGAAGGAGAGAGATGGAGTGATGGACAGATAGAGAAGGAGGGTGTGATTGGATGAGTGAAGGATGGTGTAGTGTGAAGGGGTGAGAGAAGGAGCGAGGGAACGAGTGAGAAAAGGAGTGAGGAAAGGAGTGTGAGGAGGAGAGAGAGGTGAATAGAGAAGCAGGAGAGAGAGAGAGATGGGGACAGAGAAGCAGGACAGAGAGATCGGGAGCTAGAAGATGGGAGGGAGAGAGAGAAAGAGAAGAAATGCATCCATCTGAATGTCCCTCTTTATTCCTATTAAAGTCCATTTCGAAAGATCAGGTTAGTCTAGAATTTTTAATAAATTTCTTTCAAATTTATTCTATTGTTCATTGATTTCAAAAAAACTTAAAAATTCTCTTCAACTTATTTATATAATTTTTGTTCAATCCATCTCGTTGTGTCTCGAAAAATTTTTCGGTTGAAATATTCGCTAAAAATGTCTTGCTGTCGAAAAAAACTCAAAGGCCGTTCTCTTGCGGATCTACATTTTTCACCAAAATACTCGGAAAAAACGCTGACCGAAAAATTTTATTCCAAATATGAAAATCTAAATGAGCTCATCAAGGGAAATTCATTGAAGAGCGCCGAACAATTTGCGGAAGAAATCGGAGCCTATATGAATTACGATCGTCGGGAGCATTTGTATGCTCCCATTACCGAAAATCAGTCCTACGGTTGGTATGAGAATTTAGCTAATTACAAGAGCCTGGACACTCTCGATCAAGAAATGCTGTCTTATCCAAGGAAAAAGGATGAAGTTTTGTCGATAATGGGACAAATAACATTACAAATGAAGCTGCAAAGAGACCCCTTGAAGTCGCGAGATCAAAAAAAATGAGATCGAAAGAGTCTTTCCCAAAAAGTTCATTCTATTGAATGTTTATTTTTTTTTTTTTTTGTTTTTGATGGCAGGTTGTCCCCAATCTATTCAAAAATATGGGAAACATATACTGAAGACGTTACTGTTTTGGGTCAAAAGCTATGAGACTGACGAGAGAAACATTCGGAAATCGATCTTCAGAGAAATAGACATGCTATACTTTCTCAAGGCATTCAAACCTATTGGGGGACAATCCCTATTTTAAACCAATTGTGGAGGGTAAATTACGTATATTTTTGGGGGCCTTTATTTTTCTTCTTGAATCTATCTTTGAATCGTTCATATTCGATTGTTTTACATTAAATCAATCTTTTAATCGGTCTTATAAAAAGAACTACAATAAATTTGAATTTTTTAAATTCCTCTTAAATCTCGGCGCATTTTGATTTAAATTTTGGTTGCCATGACATCAAAAGGACACGAATTCGAAATATTTCCAATGATTTCAGTCAGCTTCTGAGTAATAATAGCATTCCGAAGTAAATCGCCTAATCTCGATAAGTAAATGGCGCATGGCCTTTTGTGGCGAGCTGCTCGACCGCATTCCCTTTGTTTGGCCTGTAGTCGAAGAGAGACAGAGAGAGAGAGAGAGAGATAGATAAAATACATATGTCCGGATTAGGTTCAATGAAAGAGTCTGCTTGCCAGTGTAACTTCTTGGCAAAAACAAAAAGGTTTTTGGGCTTGTTGCGGGGTATCACTTTCATTTTATGCTCATTTGCTTGTTGGTGATAATTCCTGCCTTTCATTTTCCGAAACCGGAACGGAAGTACTTCTCAGCATGTCCGCTCAGGAATGAATATGAAAATGTTTGTTACTTGTAATGCGATATTTTTGCGTTTGCATATAGCGTGCAAGACATCGGCCTTCGTTTTGGTTACAAACATGCCAATAATTGCGTAATCGGCTTATTCATTACATATTTTCGTCCTTTTTCTCCTTTTAAGGTCCTTTCAAAATCGCTGCTTTGATCTTTTGCGTGCGCTAAAACGTGTGATTTTTTCCATTATTCCTTATTCTTGGCACGATATTCAGTCTGATCGTTATTGCGGAAGCTTTAAAACTCCCATTGTCAATGTAAGTTAAAAAACGGGATATTTTCACCGAAATAGCGTAGAACTTCTAGGAACAGAATCTCGCCTTCGAGGTGAAATAGCGACTTGCTCTAAGCTCCAGTCAAGATATCAAATCCGTAAAAAAGAAAAAGCTCTTCGAAAATACCTAAATTTTCTTGAGTAGAACGAAAATTGCTGCGTATTCACTCCAGTACTTTCTCTGAAAAGCTGGGAATCCAAGTTCCTCAAAAAATGCGCGAATATTTTCTAACTGACGTTTGGAGGCTTCTGTGGGTCCAGAGGGCCCAAATCAGCCAAAAGTATTTGGTTTTGTTGACCCATTAGGTCCCGCAAGGGGAATCAATTTTGATTTACGGGCTTGGCAAACCCGCGGACCCTAGCCAACAGTTCGAACTTTCCTGGCAGATTGAGTATAGAATCAATAAAATGGAAGTGATTTGTATCAAGTCACGAAAGGTAGACCAATAGACCCCAACTTGGTACGACAGGGATCAGGGATCGGGTGCCGCACGGACTGACCATCTGTGCCTGATCGTTTGGGAGGCCCCCTTGTAGGAGGCTCGTCGGGGCTGTGAGTGTTGAACGGTGAGCTGGCACCAAACTATTACTAATGGGTCCCAATATTGTGGCTTAGCCCTGTATGAGGAAAATATTAGTACACTGTGGTCTGAGTACCCCTCTCTTATCCCTGGTACTCTCTGTTCATCAAAGCAAAATGTGTCTCCGGCGACTGTCGCCTACTATTGAAAGACGAAGTTTCTTTAAGCTACTCTACTCTACTCTATGTTACTCGAGTATTTTTACCTTTAAAACGATTTAAGCCTAAAGACGTTCAAGAAATTTTAGAAAAAAAAGATATGTATGTATGTATTATTGTAAAAAATCCCGGAAAGTTTTTCCGTGCGGATTTGAAAAAAATTCTTCCATTCTAAGCACACTGGGAAGGGCATATATAAAGCGAACAAGAACTTCGAACATTTCGAAGCAAAGAAATAATTTTTGAGAAATAGCTACCGGGGGGATTATTTATTGAGAAAAAGGCTGGTAGTGTCCTTCAAGTAGGAAAATGGAGGGTATTTTTCCTTCTTATAAAATAAACGTCCAAATTGTGCACCTTTTATAGTGAAACTGGTATCTAGCACTATCTGAAGGAGTCTGGATAATGATATTATTATATATTTTAGTCAAGCAGGGTATTCTATAGTCAGCGATCCATTCGATCCCTTCAATGCCTATGCAAATAATGTTTTAAAAAGTTTGAGGGCTCGCATAGCACAACATTAAGCTAAACAAAGTTGGGTTAAATTATTGATAGAATTTAGACTGCAAGACACTTTGATAGAAAACCATATTTTTTTTTATAAGGGATGCATGGGGAAGAGAGAAAAAAGCTCCTTGTATATGCAAATAGTTTATCATATAACAAATTAAGAATATATAAGTTTGAGAGTGTTCCTACATATGTCGGGCTGATTTTTCACTGGTAATTTATGCTTGCAAATTGAAAAATGATTTCAGGATTTTGTGGACATTTAATTTTTGATCGATTTTTAAGAATAAGGTGAAATTTTACGCGGGAATATACCTACCTATTTATCATATAAATCTCCGACGCGAAAGTGTTAAAAAAAGCTCTGAGGATGGAAGTAATATTTCCAGGGACATTTCTAGGAACTCTCAAAATTAAATCTAATTGAGGGATAATTCCATAACAGAGGAAGATCTGCATTATAATAATATGTATGGTGATTCGTCGGTCATATTTGTCATACCAAGAAACGATGGTTTGTAGTAAAATCAGTAGAAAGAGCAAGATTTATTCTTCAAATTTCAGGTTTTTAAGCTCTTCCTATTTTTTCCTTGTATGAATTTGACAGTTTTGATTGGTCATTCTGTTAGTTCTCACAATTTAAAGTGCTTCTTGGGGCTTCAGGAGAGGTACGAAAAACCTTGAAATTACCTCAGACTCTATTTCCCAAATTATGATAGATTGCAAATTATGATCGTTTCATATCATTCCAAACTCATAGAGTGCACCTTCACCATCAAAAGTCTATTGCCGATGATAATGTCCTGTAGATAATCAATATACATACACTTATTTTTACATTGATCTATTGATACATTGATCTAAGAAGTTCGTAAAAAGCAAGTCATTTCAATTATTATTATTTTTTTTGATTTAATTATAATTATTAAAATAATTATTTACATATTAAGGTACAATTTTCTAATATTTTAAATTAAATATTGGATGTGTTGTCAAATTTATTTAACAGAACTAATCTTAAGGGAACTTATCATTGTCATATCACGACAACCAGATCCTCTGGTTCGGAGCTGGACGCATTGGACGACTCCAGTTCAAGGCAATTTTCATTCTTTTCGCGCCTTTCGCGTCGTTCGCGGGCCCGACGATTTTGAAACCAAATTTTAACCCGCGTATTGGTCAACTCCAAACTTTCCGCCAATCGATTGGCATCTTCTGCACTCAGATAGTTTGAGGTCTTGTAGGCTTCCTCCAATGCTTGCAGTTGTGCTGGAGAAAACGGAATTCGCGGCAGGCGACCAGGTGTGCGTTTCGACGGACCAGGTCGGAAAGCTCCTGGAATAAAAAAAATTTCGGCTCAAAGAAAATTTTTTTTGGTAATTATGTTTTGTCTCTCTAGTTACGTGGCAATTTTGGAGGATGGTATCGTAGTGTAGTGAAGCCAATCGAACATTGGAAGTTGCTCATAATTTGGATCTCGTACATCGTTAACACTATTTGTGGGAAATCCACAAGGCTGACATGGTTCGCAGTTTTGAAAAATTTGAACATTCCGCATTAGATTCATTTGATGGTGAATATCCTCTTCCGGTTTTACACGCACTCTTATACCCATTGACGCATTTGTACCGATATATTGATCCCCCGCACGATTTAGAATATAATCGATACTGAAGTCACTCATGTTACTTTATAAATTCGAAAACAATTTTGAAATTGAAGAAATTCTCTCCGATCTTACTGCATCAAGTTGAAATGAGCGACTGAATGAAAATATTCCTGGCCAAATGCTTTTTAAGGATCTTTCGAAAGAAAACGCCATTTTTCAACTCCCTTTTGAAGTAATTTTTTTTTTTTTTATATAGGTATATGTTCATTTTCCCTCGCCAATAATATGCGAACTCTGAAAAAGATTAGGAAGACATCATTTCAATTCATTGAGGCGATGAATTCATTTAAAAAAAAAAAAAAGGGGCGTAGCCCACTTATACAGGTAGCTGGCTGCTCATCTCTGTGGCTCATCTCTTTTACCCTAATAAGGATTAGAGCAACAACAACAAAAATAAAGTAAATAAACCAACTTAGGAAGGAAAGAACAGCCCTAATTCATTTTTCAGTCATTCATGCAAGACAAAAAAAAACAAAAAAAAAATAAACAATAAAAGGAAAACGATACAAAACATTCAACTCGATAGCTTCCCAAACAGAATGGGAAACAAAGATGGACAAGCTGATTGCCCTCTCGGTTTCATTCATCAATTTCAATGTTTTGGTTACCTTTCTCTCGGCTGTCTGTTGCGTTTATTCAAATCGTATGAAGAAGTCGGTTAAGCCGCATATTTTGATATGCTCTGATTGAAATGTGATTATCCTACCCCTAAAGGGGGTTGAAGTGCATAAAGTATCAATTACCTTATTCGATGCTTTTTTGCTGTTTTATTTAAAACAGAGAAAATGCAGCAACTTCGTGGCGATTTCCATAATGAATTATAATTTTATGAAATTAGAGATCAAGTTTTTATAAAATTATAGGTAGTACCTAATTAGAGTACAGTGTACCGAAAAATGGACCGACAAATATGTCCGCTTAATAGAGGTGTCCGCTTAAGAGCAAACTATTTGAGAAGCAGAAAATCTGGAGCATTCCCAAAAAGTGTCCGCTTAAGAGGAGTGTGCGCAGGGAGAGAGTACATTGTATTCCATTTAGGCCCGTGCGCAGGATTCACTCATGGTGGAGGGTGTTTTTACCCAAGGATGTATGTTATCGTTTCGTTACGCTGTGTTACTAACCGAATCCTTGTGATTTCAATCAAGCATGTTTGAGCTGTTTAACGATTAAATATCCACCATTTGAAAGATTAAAATTAAAAAATTAATTGGTGGTCCTATAATAATTTAATAAAATACTGTGCATAAGTATCCCTCCTCATTTAATATCACCTGGTAATATACAAGAAGCCGAATTTTAAAACCTTTCTTACTCAATTCTCCATACTTTGTAACCAGCACTGAAGCATAGGCTGTATTTTGGTGACTCTTTTCCCTTGGATATTGAAAAAAAATCCCTTCATTTCAGTTTTCTTTAGGAAAGTGATCAGTAAAAATCCCTTGTAAACATTTGAAGTGATTTTTGGTTAAAGGTAAATTCGAAAAAATCCCCAAAACGGAAAAAACCACTCGTTCTGGCATCAGTGCATAGAATAAAATGTTAGCATGACGCCTATAATTCTCATTTGGTTTGTAAAATGGGACACTTAAGACTCGCGGAATTTCTGAAGATTTTTCGAGACGTGATGAAGCAAGAACGTGCGTAAGTCCTAATCATTATCACCATAACCGTCATCATCACCATCAATCATCACCAACCTCACCATTACCATCATCATCACCATCATCATCACCATCATCACCAACTTCACCATCATCATCATCACTATCATCATCACCAACATCATCATCACCATCATCTCCATCACCACCATCATCACCATCATCACAATCATCATCACCATCATCATCGCCATCATTATCACCATCATCATCACCATCATCATCACCATCTTCATCACCATCATCATCATCATCATCATCATCATCGATCATCATCACCATCATCATCACCATCATCATCACCATCATCATCACCATCATCATCACCACCATCATCACCAACCTCACCAAGGTCATCGCCAACATCATCATCGATAGTTTCGATTATCGATAATTTTGACAATCGATAATTGTGATAATTGAAAGATGAATTTTCGAGCGGCTCTCGCCCTAATCTAAATTAGGGCATTTTTAGGATTCTGTCCATTTCCAAAAGAAGAAAGCCCTCTGTCACCGCCAGCACCACTTTTCCAATGCTAAAGTAAATGTCCATGAATCAAAACTATCAAAAGTCTTCAAAAACCATCGATGATTTCGATAGTTTGAAACCATAGCCGTAATGCGAGGTATGAGTGTAATTCAATTATCCTACTAGGAATGATCCAAATTCAATTGCCCACATCCATATCCGACGCGTAGTGGATAGGGTGTACGCCAAGCAATCCAAAGAGCTGCGGTTCGAACTTCGAATCCTTTCGATTCGAGTGAAATACTTTCTTTAACATTTTATTCGATTTTATTTAAAACAAATAAATATTCCAAAACAAAGCTCGTCGCGTAATAGCTGACCAAATACATTAATAAAATTGTATGAACTTTTGCACTGTTACTTAAAAAAAACGAGCTAAATCACGTAATTTAGGCCATGTTTTAACATGATATAAGAGTACCATCTTAATTTTTTCAAACTCGTCGTCGTCACGCAAAAACATTCTTTACATTAAAAAAAAAAAAACTAAATTTTATTTTGTTTTTTTTTTTTACATAAAAACAAGGTCGGCTGATAGAAGTCAACACAAAATACTTCAACTACGTGTGAGCAGTCGTGATTTCAATTTAAATCATCTCGCTAAATCACGTAATTTTGGCAATGTCTGAACATGATGTTAGAAATCGAATGCGAATAAAAAAGTTCGAAATTCCGGACTACATATATGGGGTCTCTATAATGCGACAAATTTGATAGTTCCACACTGCCGTGCAAAATGTTTTTTTTTTTGGAGTCCGGTACTCTGTCTTCTGTATATCGCAATAAAAAATTTAAAAAAATTTCGTCATCCGTTGAAGTCTAAAATTGTCTAAAAATTGTCGATAATTTTCCATAATTGCAAAATAATTTTCAAGTCATTTCAAATTGTTTCTGTTTCAATAAATTTTATTTTTTAAATAATGCTTACGCAGAAATTCCTGCGCTATTGGAAACCAGGCATAATTGATAAATAGCAAAAACTGCTTAAATACATTTAAGAAGACATTTTATGTCTTCTAATAAAATAAATTCTAATAAAATAAATTCTAATAAAATAAATTCTAATAAAATAAATTCAATTAAATAAAACTAAAAATACTAAAATCCTTAAAGCTAAGTGTATACGTGCCTCAAAAACAATAAAATGCTTTGGCTTTGCAACATTAATATTCTGCATTTAGAATGCGTTAATAAATATCTTAAACATAAGTATTTATATCTTCAAATACTATTATCGAAGCCAAAGGGGCAATGGCAGGGAGATTTTTTTCTTTGTTTGTTATTATTGTTACTTAATTTGCTATTTATACAATATGATCACAACAAATAAATGCATACACTGTTAAACCGAAGGATTTTCTTAACTTCCTTTCCCTCTATTGTCACACGAAGCGGCAATCGGGACTACCATTCGCTCATCTGCGGACAGATAGATAAACGAACCGGAACTGTTGTGTGCAACCACTGCAGACAGATCGTCAATCGAGATAAAGTCACTTGATATATGATAAAGGCAATTACAGGAATTTTCGAGCAAAATTAAGGGATCATCCCAGCTTAAATGTGAATGGCCTGGCACAAACGCATTTCAAAATTTGCGACTAACATTTTTCGGTTACATTATTTCGGAAAAATATTGAAAAATAATGTTAGGAACAAGACCACATTTCATTTTAAGCCGGTATAGGTATGTACATATATCACGGATCCCGGAAAACCTATTTACACATGCAAAACTTTTTCGCCAATTTATTATCGATGCATCTCGAATGCGGCGCATACGAGTCAAGACGGCTGATATCGGCGATCGATAGATGAACTTTATGGTTTGTTGGTTCGTAAACAGCGGTCGCTTGGAATTCCGCTTTCTTCGGTTCGACTTTAAATTTAACGCGTAAAGTTTCATTATTGAATTTGACGCCTGGAACTTCCATTTTATAAACGTCAACGATCGAAGACTTCTGAAGTGTGCTGCACAACGAACTGAAATTATTCCATTTTAAGTAATTATTGATTTCATCGATAATCAGATTCGTCACTTTAATCGATTCGGGATTTTTGGCCGATATAACTTTGTAGGGCTCACAGGTGCACCAGTGCTCTGGAATGCACGCTTTGGAGCATGTACGATTTTCGGCGACTTCAAAGAATAAACTTTGTGCTCCCGCGCACGATTCTGCGTCAGAGTCGAAAATAATTGATTGATTTTCGTTAGTACGATTTGTCGCGATTGTGAGGCGATTCAGATCGAGGATATGTTTGAGCGTTCGATATATATCGAAGGGTGTCGTTAGACGGTTCCGATTGATTTTCAATGCCTCAATATAATCGGCGTAAAGTTGTTGGAACCACTTTGGTAGCCAAATGAAAAACATCGGTAAACGTTCTTCCAAGAAACCGTCGGGTAATTTTAACAATGGACCCCAACGCATACCATGATCGCTGAAGAACAATACGATCGATGTATCGAGGACGCCGGAATTTTTGAAGTTTTCGAAATACTCATGCATTTTTAGGTCCATTGTCGATGGTATCTCAAAGGAATTGTGACTGAACGAATTCGTCCAGAATAAGCCGAAACCGGGGCTCCGATCACGCTGCTGAGAACGCTTTGCGAATTCGAAAGCGAAGTCATAAACATGTTCGGCGCTATGCCGACGGCCTAGGCAAAAATATAGGCCGGATTTCTTTTGAATTTCCAGATTCTTCTCACCAGCTAGCATCATGGGACGTAAGTAGTAGTCGGTTGGGGGATTCGCGAAGCCCTTCTTTAGATAATTAAACGTGCTCATCCAGCATTCATCTTCGCCATATGCAGTTGCATAACGTTGCGCCTTGAAATCCTTCCAAATGAAATTACAATTTTCAAGACCACCAACGGATTTAGGGATTACACTTCGAATACGCTTCCGTCTGGTTCCTACCAGTCATCAAGGCCATCAAGTTCGGAAAGGTGTTATCGCCAATCTGAATATTATGTGAATTTTTTTTCATTTTTTTTTATTAATCCAATTAATTTTACTGCCTCCTACCTTGTTGTATCCTTCGAGTTCGAAAAAACCGGTTTCCTTCAAAAATTTTGCTGTTTTCGGCATATTCCGTCGGAAATTCGATCGTGATAGACTATCGATCCCAATCAGAAGAACACTTGGGCTTTCTTGTGCCATTTTTCGAGTCCTCAATTGAAGCGGTACCATTTCGCTCTTGTATAAAAGAGAGCGCATCTTTCTGTATCGTTTTTTTCGTTTTTCTTGACTTACATACCACGATCATTGCATCGATTTGCTGTGGAACAGTGAAGTTGGAATTGAAGTAAACACAAGGTAGCAATCTGAAAAAGAATATTTCATTAATATTTTAATATAAATCAATCGAATGTTCGAACTCGGCTTTGGTATTTGTATCGAAAGAAAAGTTAAAAAAGTAAGAAGGATAAAATCGATCAAGCCCGATTTGGGTACACCCAGCGTTCCGAAAATATTGACCTATGACTATGTTTTGCCTTTCTGTACAGAAATTGTAAAAAATCAATGATTATGGGCGTGGCAGTCGGCAGACCGGATCAATTTTCTTCCCACACCTTCCATTCCTCCTGGTAAACCAATGATTGGAATTTGAACCTTCTACGCCTTTTATCGCCTTTTAAGCATTTTACTTAAACCACAAGTTGCCGAATTACCGAATAGGCAACATAACCAACTGCCTACGGCGGCAGATTCTGATCGTCCGAGGCAGTAAGATCGCAACTGCCTTGGGTGGCAAATTGCCTTAATCCGCCCCTGCGAACCACATTAAATTAATTTGTTGAGGGCAGTGGGCGTATGTCTCCCATTTTCTCTTAGGATCATACTCGGGGTGCAATGTACCCTTCTGCCGAATTCCGACGTGATTGGTCCAGCCGTTTTGAAGGAGATCCGACTTCACACGAACGGACATGATTTAGTTTTGATCCTGTTTATATTTACGGAGCTTAAGGCTGGGTGTCGCATACAGCTGAAACTGAAAACTGAAACTGAATTCCATACAACAGCGACTGAAAAAAAACTGTGACTGACTTGTTTTAGTCGCTGTTGTATGGAATTCAGTTTCAGTTTTCAGTTTCAGCTGTATGCGACACACAGCCTTTAGTTCTAGCTGTTACAAGATCCACACAAAACTAAAATACCCTCCTTATGCTGGGTATAAAAACGATGAGTTTAGGACTCACTTACTACTTCTACTACTACTACTGAATCCGTCACATATTACCTTTTGTTGAACAGTCAAAAAGTGATGGGCTTAAAAGCGTCTTGTGAGCCGCCCCTAACCTGGATACAGACGCTTATACGCAGGCTTCGGGTTACCAGAAGGCGGCAGAATTTTCTTTGGGAGCTTGCTGCGAAGTTTTCCATCTTCGACCTGTTGATTTCTCTTCTACCCCTCATATTTGAAAATCTTTCCCCGATCCGCCACGTCTAGAGATTTCAAGCTCCCCGAAGGCTTAGCAAATTTTATCCCGGAGTTCAACTTTCATAGATTCGAGGTAAGACTTTGATCTAAGCCTTTAAAGAGGTGACAAAGCCGCCTTATAAATTTGTAAAAAATCACAGCCAAATAACTTATTTCAACTGCAGTTAACCCAATAAATCTCCGTAGGCGTCCCATTATTCATATGAAGGCCAGAAGGCGAAAGTTCCTCATAATTGTGGAATTTAGCTTTGGTTTTTTCTCTTGCTAATTTCACTATTAAGGAACACAGATACGATCAAACAATCCATCCAAGAAAATAGAGCACGGCTGAGAGACGAAAATCAACGGCCCCAAATATCAATAGAAAATTTACTCGTACACCGAGAGAAAAAGCTAGTTATATTAACTGAAAAAGCAGGTTAAACTAACCGATTTCACCGTTAATTGTTAGCTTATGTGAAGTAGCGGTCAATTCAACAGTACAAACATAGTCAATAAGGATATAACTACCTGATGGTTGATATAACTGTCTCGCGGTTAAATCAACTGTCGCCAGCGACTGGGAAAAAATAATTTATTTTTTTTATCTTCTTTTATTAATATTTTTTTTTTTTAATTATATTTTTTCTTTATTTATTTGTTTCTATTTAAATTTTTTTCTCTTTCATCTCTTTAAATTTTCTCGCCTCGGCCGAGCCTTGAACCGCTAACCTCCACTTTGGTCAAAATGCTCCCTCGAGTTTATGGTTGCTCAAGTTTTGGGGAACGTGCTTAAGGAATTGTTTCACTCCCAAAATTTTTTGCTTGAAAATGAAACATTAAAAAAAAGTTAATAAATTAAAACCTTAAAAATTTAGGAGAAAATTTTTGTCTTCCAAAACAACTACACTCTGAACAAAAAAAAAACTGTAATTAAAAAAAAAAAATTCAGAAAAATTCCCGCCGCCAGCAGGGATAGAACCCCGAAGCTCACGGCTGTCGAGTCACAGTTTAAAGCACTAAGCTATCGAAACCTCCGGAGACGGTTGATCAGAATGCGAACTTATACGTCTAAGTGAACGAAAGCGAATTTGAACATAAAAAGTAACTGATTTTCAACTGTTCATTCGACTGCCTTTTTCAGTGCATTTAACGCGGAATACAGTTTATTTGACCACTCTTACTTTAACTGTTCTAAGTAGTTGATTTAACAGTTGTTATTTCTCTCGGTGTAGGTACTTACTAGCGCGGGGAGGCGTTTTAAGACTGAATTAAATTGAAAATCGAGCCATAAGACTAAATTTACTTTAATTATGAACTTAGAAAAATAAAAACAGCCCGCCCCTTTCATCATAGCCTGGACTGCGCCCTTGTTTACGATTTACTATGAAAGCATGGGATGTGAATGAGCATGATAAGCAAAGGCATGGTTTGTATGTAGGTCAGTGCATGGCCTTCATAGAGACTTGAGACATTTAATGTTTTGTTTTGAACCACACACAGAAAAATATGACCTCATAAAATCAAAAAGATTTCTTCTTGAGTCACTTTTAGAGCAAGGGGTAAGAAAGGGAATGAAAACGAAGTAATTTTTAAAGAGAAATCTGTTTAAATTTTATATGAAAATCTTATTAAAAATATTTAAATAGGTTTCTTCTTAATTTCTCATACATTTCATATAAAATACATATAATTCTCGAGCCTACAAATAAATTGAGAGGAATAATACTAAGTTTCATAGGTCCCCTTGTATCAAATGTTCTTAAAAACATTTTAAAAAAACTCTTTTTAATTTTAGTAGTTTTCTTAAAACTAAAATTAATAAAATTTCTTGTCTAAAAACAAAAAAAAAATATTTCGATTCGGCAGGATTCAAACCCGGGCCATTCAGATTGCTAGCCGAGCTCGCTAACCAATATGCCATGTCGAGTTAAACCAGAACTGAAGGAAATATCTCATTTAAGTTCAAACGAAAATATGCAAAACAATTCTCATTCCTAAAAAACAAAATTTTGTTTGACTTTAATTTTATAAATGAATAAAATCCCTGGCTTTCGGTTCAGCGAACATGGTGTCACGGGTGAGCACATGACTAGAAATCGAGAATTCCCAGGTTCAAATCCAATACAGAACAGTTCAAAATAGAATAAATATGATATCATATTAAATGAAAATAAATATATAAACAAGAAATATATAATATACCCATAAAAACAAGCAAAAGTAAGAGAAGGGGGAACGAAGGAGGGAAGGGACCCCCAAAAAATGTAAAAGATTTTTTAATTAAATAAAAATATTTAAGAAGAAATCTTTTTAAATTTATAGGGTCATCTACTTACAAATATTCAAGAAGAAATCCTTTTAAAACTATTGGGAAATCTTATTAAATATATTTAAAAAGAAAATCTTCTTATTTTTAAGAAGATATCTCCTTGGCTAAAAACCATAGAGAAATCTTTTTAACTTTGTTATAGTTTAGTCGGATTTTATGTGCCTTTTTGGCTGTGTGCATGCATGATATATTAAATACAGTAGTTTCGCTATATAAGAAACTCGTGTATAAGAAAACCCGCCTTTAAGAAACTGTTTACCAAAACCAAAAACTCTCTTTGGATGGAAAAATTTTTTATATAAGAACCTTGGTTTTTATCAAAAATTGATACACCCCTATTTTCAAATATCGGTAGTTTATACAAGAAAACATTTTCTTATAAACGGTTTTTTTTATAAGAAAGAATTTCCTCATAAACGGGTTCTTATATAAGAAAAAATCGGATATAAGAATGAAACTTCTTGGCAAAATCGAATTTCTTATATAGCGAAACTACTGTAAGTAGAAAAATTTGTTTGCTGTTAATGACCGTTTTAACCCTTTACTGTGTTATATATTAAAAGAGTGGCAAAAATTTTGTTCCAAAGTGAATGATTATATTACCTAAGGCTTCAAAAATAATTACACATACTTATACGGGTTTTCATCGTTTTCTGAGGCAGAAACTATATATGGGTTTCTATGCGATAAAGGGTTAAATCTTTGTATCTTTATTTCCAATATGATTTATTGTTTTAACAGCCTTGTAATTAGCATACTTAAGCACGCTTAAACTCACGGCTTACACCTTTTTTTATCAACTCTCTTACGAGTTACAATAAAATACAAAAAATGATTATTATATTTCTAATTTTGTCAGACTGACGTATCTTTGTTTGGAGTCTATAATTGGAACTCAAAAACAATCCATGTTCGATTCTATTAAGTCATTGTTTTTCCTTGTATTTTTTTTTTTTTTTTTCTCAAACCAATGCCCCCATGACCCAGGCCAGATGTGTATTCTGCTAAACAGGTTGCTCATTGACAGGTTTCAGCATTGTGTTTTGGGTTGTTGATGTTTGGAAGAATTGCTTGGTGTTCGCAATCAGATGCATGGCTCTTTTCATATATCTAATTTCTATATTTAATCTTCAATTTGACATCTCTTCTATGTAGCTTTGTCAGCTATTATGTGTTCGTCCTTGGGACATGTGTATTAAGGGAACGTGTTACCCCTGTCCTACCATCTTTCATGCAGCTCGGTTATCGAAGGAGTTGAACTATCTTGCCGTAACTTGCGATGAGGGTTCGGCATTGGTATGTACGAGAGCCATACGACAATGGTCTCAGTTCGGCCATTTTTTCCAGCTATCTGTATTATTTTCTGTTATACTCCTGTTACCAAAAAAAGGGAGCTACTTTATATCAGCGACTGTAGGCATCGAATTTTCTCAATGATTTTTTGGACTAAAATTAGAGAGTAATTATTAATTTTAGTGGCTGCAAAATTTATCCTCGTTCGAAAGCCATTCAAGTATTTAGAATTTTTCTTGCTGGTATAGAGGTGAAAACTATGATCAAGTTCCATATGTTAATTCAAAATTGACGATTTTTGAGTTGTGTCACCTTAGAAGACGGTGTGCGATATGTTCCGTTATATGAAAAAAATAATGACAGTGAATGTAAACGACAACAGTTTGTATCCGGAAAATTCATTTTTGATGCCTACACCACATAAGCACAACCTCGCAATTTCTTTAAAATTGCAGTAGTTTGTGCCCCCAAGCGTTGCATGTGGAGTCGATGTTACAAGGTTTTACGAGTATAAGAAAAAGCAACAAAAAAAAAAAAAATAAATAAATAATGAAGTTTGGTGTTGAATACTCGTAAACGGAGGCGCTTTTAGATGATGTGTTAATTGAAGATAATGAAAAATTTTTCAAAAAGACAATAAATTCTGTTTTACCTTGTTCATGATCATTTTGTGAAGATATTGCCAATCATTGCAGGGCCTCAAGTTAAGTTATTACAGCGAGGAATAATTATGGAGAAAAGGCTTTGCGGAGTAAGACTTAAATTTAATTAATTTAAAATTGGTAGTTCTTTCCCGCTTGTGCTGGTGGGTCGTGCTCGTTTTTGTTGGGAGCTGAGAAAATTGTGAGCACTTCAGGGAAAAACTTTGTGAGTTATCTCACTTTTTGAGAATGGTCTTTCAGATGAAAAAACCGTCAAAGTGGGAGGTTTCTAATCAATATATTACT
The DNA here is from genome assembly GCA_020466095.1 of Chlorops oryzae. Taxonomy (NCBI): domain Eukaryota; kingdom Metazoa; phylum Arthropoda; class Insecta; order Diptera; family Chloropidae; genus Chlorops; species Chlorops oryzae. Next base: position 14,063,220 of record CM035807.1, on the reverse strand, counting down.
ATGAGAGGTCTTTGGCATGAGAAATAGATCTCGATTCATTTCCTATAGGATTTTTAATTCATAATTTTACCGAACAAGCGCTCTGCCGTGGTGCCCCGCAAAGTGTGACCTAAATAAATTAAAATAAATATTTTTTTGTTTTTGCATTTTTTTAAAGCTTGGATATTTGAGAATATCGTGCCAAAAGAATTTTTTTGAAATTCAAAATAGTTTAGAAGATATAGCCTTCTTTGTCGAGCAAGGTCTGCGCTAAAACGAGTAATTTTAGCGTTGCTTCAAACCCTAAACGCATTTATAACAAAACCACTGTTTTTGTACTGGCTACCACGATTTCTCCAGTCCGATTTTAATGAAACAAATCGGAATCAACGCAGAACTATCATCATTAGGATTTGAACCCCAATCATAATTTTTTAAAATTTTTTTACAAATTTTTTTACACTGAACTACAAAAAAATTTACCCAAAATCGATGTGTCATTTTTCAATGGCTGCCATTTTGTTTAAAAAAATTCCAAAATAATTTTGGAAGTTCACGCCATAATGACATTTATACTAATTATAACCCCGTTTTTTTCTTTTACATTTCAGAAAACTTGAATTCCTGGAATCGTGGCTGTTGTTGGGACTCAAGTCCAAATCGGAACCAAATCGATTACCCATTCCATCAAAATTTTGTATGTTTGTTCAACAATATGCTGTGATTCAACTTTAGAAAAAAAAATGTGTTTTTCCTCCATTTAAGCAAGTTCAAGATTTCGACCCCGTTCGACTATGATCCTCCGCTTACGATTTCAATTTTTGGGATATGAAAAAATAAAACATTTTTGCCTTGTTTGCGCAGGTTTTTCTTCACAAGTGTTCTTTAGAAGATGCGATATAAAATGAAGCAATTTAAATCGCATCTGGCATGCAATTTCAATTCTCAATTTCGAACAATGCTCTATGGTTAATTGAAGTGCAAATAATTGATTTTCAAATCAAAATGTTCAGCACAAAAACGAAGCGGGAAAAGTGAATAAAGTTTTACTTTTTTTTTTAAATCAAATATTGGATTTATTACGGAAATAAGGAAATACCAAATTTTTCGGTTTCACGTGACTTTCACGAATACCTTTGACCCCCATAGTAGTTCAGTGAACGAAGAGCAAATAATTGGACATAATCAAAAGAGTATTTAGCCGTGACCGTGACTTTAACCGTAGAAAGGATTTTTTAGGCACAACGAAACGGCTGCAAGGCAGCCTCAGAGATGGTGATACAGTCAGGCTCCTTAACGGAAGTCCGGGCCCACTAAATAAAGCCTGAATCCCTTGAAGGTAATTTAAAGGGACTGTGTGACCTCAGAAATTTCCAAAAGCATGAAAAAAATGTTCCATCATCTTGCTTTAGAGGGATTTTCCTATTCAAATGTTCTTGTCCCCGGGAGAATCCACCCCTTGACAACGTCTCTTCTATGTAGCTTTGTCAGCTATTATGTGTTCGTCCTTGGGACATGTGTATTAAGGGAACGTGTTACCCCTGTCCTACCATCTTTCATGCAGCTCGGTTATCGAAGGAGTTGAACTATCTTGCCGTAACTTGCGATGAGGGTTCGGCATTGGTATGTACGAGAGCCATACGACAATGGTCTCAGTTCGGCCATTTTTTCCAGCTATCTGTATTATTTTCTGTTATACTCCTGTTACCAAAAAAAGGGAGCTACTTTATATCAGCGACTGTAGGCATCGAATTTTCTCAATGATTTTTTGGACTAAAATTAGAGAGTAATTATTAATTTTAGTGGCTGCAAAATTTATCCTCGTTCGAAAGCCATTCAAGTATTTAGAATTTTTCTTGCTGGTATAGAGGTGAAAACTATGATCAAGTTCCATATGTTAATTCAAAATTGACGATTTTTGAGTTGTGTCACCTTAGAAGACGGTGTGCGATATGTTCCGTTATATGAAAAAAATAATGACAGTGAATGTAAACGACAACAGTTTGTATCCGGAAAATTCATTTTTGATGCCTACACCACATAAGCACAACCTCGCAATTTCTTTAAAATTGCAGTAGTTTGTGCCCCCAAGCGTTGCATGTGGAGTCGATGTTACAAGGTTTTACGAGTATAAGAAAAAGCAACAAAAAAAAAAAAAATAAATAAATAATGAAGTTTGGTGTTGAATACTCGTAAACGGAGGCGCTTTTAGATGATGTGTTAATTGAAGATAATGAAAAATTTTTCAAAAAGACAATAAATTCTGTTTTACCTTGTTCATGATCATTTTGTGAAGATATTGCCAATCATTGCAGGGCCTCAAGTTAAGTTATTACAGCGAGGAATAATTATGGAGAAAAGGCTTTGCGGAGTAAGACTTAAATTTAATTAATTTAAAATTGGTAGTTCTTTCCCGCTTGTGCTGGTGGGTCGTGCTCGTTTTTGTTGGGAGCTGAGAAAATTGTGAGCACTTCAGGGAAAAACTTTGTGAGTTATCTCACTTTTTGAGAATGGTCTTTCAGATGAAAAAACCGTCAAAGTGGGAGGTTTCTAATCAATATATTACTATGAGAGGTCTTTGGCATGAGAAATAGATCTCGATTCATTTCCTATAGGATTTTTAATTCATAATTTTACCGAACAAGCGCTCTGCCGTGGTGCCCCGCAAAGTGTGACCTAAATAAATTAAAATAAATATTTTTTTGTTTTTGCATTTTTTTAAAGCTTGGATATTTGAGAATATCGTGCCAAAAGAATTTTTTTGAAATTCAAAATAGTTTAGAAGATATAGCCTTCTTTGTCGAGCAAGGTCTGCGCTAAAACGAGTAATTTTAGCGTTGCTTCAAACCCTAAACGCATTTATAACAAAACCACTGTTTTTGTACTGGCTACCACGATTTCTCCAGTCCGATTTTAATGAAACAAATCGAAATCAACGCAGAACTATCATCATTAGGATTTGAACCCCAATCATAATTTTTTAAAATTTTTTTACAAATTTTTTTACACTGAACTACAAAAAAATTTACCCAAAATCGATGTGTCATTTTTCAATGGCTGCCATTTTGTTTAAAAAAATTCCAAAATAATTTTGGAAGTTCAAGCCATAATGACATTTATACTAATTATAACCCCGTTTTTTTCTTTTACATTTCAGAAAACTTGAATTCCTGGAATCGTGGCTGTTGTTGGGACTCAAGTCCAAATCGGAACCAAATCGATTACCCATTCCATCAAAATTTTGTATGTTTTTTCAACAATATGCTGTGATTCAACTTTAAAAAAAAATGTGTTTTTCCTCCATTTAAGCAAGTTCAAGATTTCGACCCCGTTCGACTATGATCCTCCGCTTACGATTTCAATTTTTGGGATATGAAAAAATAAAACATTTTTGCCTTGTTTGCGCAGGTTTTTCTTCACAAGTGTTCTTTAGAAGATGCGATATAAAATGAAGCAATTTAAATTGCATCTGGCATGCAATTTCAATTCTCAATTTCGAACAATGCTCTATGGTTAATTGAAGTGCAAATAATTGATTTTCAAATCAAAATGTTCAGCACAAAAACGAAGCGGGAAAAGTGAATAAAGTTTTACTTTTTTTTTTAAATCAAATATTGGATTTATTACGGAAATAAGGAAATACCAAATTTTTCGGTTTCACGTGACTTTCACGAATACCTTTGACCCCCATAGTAGTTCAGTGAACGAAGGGCAAATAATTGGACATAATCAAAAGAGTATTTAGCCGTGACCGTGACTTTAACCGTAGAAAGGATTTTTGAGGCACAACGAAACGGCTGCAAGGCAGCCTCAGAGATGGTGATACAGTCAGGCTCCTTAACGGAAGTCCGGGCCCACTAAATAAAGCCTGAAACCCTTGAAGGTAATTTAAAGGGACTGTGTGACCTCAGAAATTTCCAAAAGCATGAAAAAAATGTTCCATCATCTTGCTTTAGAGGGATTTTCCTATTCAAATGTTCTTGTCCCCGGGAGAATCCACCCCTTGACAACGTCGCTTTACAATAAGTATTAACGGTGTCCTTTGCTTGGAAATAACTTTCTCCATTGGTATGACTATAGAAATTTTTAACCATTGCTCATTTTTGTTAACGTTGCTTTAACCCATTACCTCCAACTGTCCTATTTCCTCGACAATAAGGCCGCATGCACGGATAGAAATTTTGACATTTTGAAGGATATAGCAATGAAAAACTTTAACGGAAGCAGTAGCAAACCGGCCTAAGGGTCATAGACTTCATGTTGGCTTAACCCATTTTGGACCGACGACAATAAATAGCCATAAATTTTGTTCCGAAAAATCGAACAGCCTGTTCGAGAATGGACATAGGATCTCTCATGAAAACCACAAAAACTACTCTGAAACCGGAAAATTTTGAAATATTTGTTTAAATTTTAATATATAAGCATACTTTAGGGCACTAAGTGCAATTTCTGAAAATTGGAAAATCGGGTGTGGCAAATGGGCAATTGTCTCTAGCACCTGAAATTGCAATTTTTGGAACTTGAACGAAAGTTGGCATGTGTGCTTCCTCTATAGTCCTTAAACATACGTCTCAAAATATTTATTGATAGGTCCATTATTCAGTGTATCTCCAGTGTAGGGTGTGTCACAAAAGTCCCAAAAACTGTCTCAAAATCGGAATTTTTCGAGATATTTCAATGAAATGTGGAAGTTGAGCTTATATCACAGCTTCGGATGAAATTTCCAAAACTTTCAAAGGAGGGCGTGGCAAAAGGGCAGTTTTCATATACGAAAATTCGTCATATGAGACACATAGGCCCGTTTGCTACTGTTCCGGATAAAGTTTATCGTGACGATATCCTCTCAAAATGTCAAAATTTTCATACATTTTTTTTTTCTTTTCGGAACGAAAACTTTAATCAGAACAGTAGCAAACGGGCCTTATTGTCTAAAATATCTCCCGAACGCTTTGTCAAAAATGGTCGCTGTCTTAGCTAACCCTTTATCTGTGTCGGGTATTGTTTTGTCAGGATCGCCTTACTTATTATTATTTTGCTATTTTGAAGCGGAAAAATGCCAAAAAATTATTTTAAATAAATTCGTTGAACTTCTTTGGTTGATCGAAAAGTTTTAGGAATCGGTTTCATTTGAAAATCAATTCTTCGAGCATCGCAATAGTTCATTAAAATGAGTTCAAATTACTCATAATTAGAAAAAAAACAAGTAAGGGTGTTATCGTCAGGCGAGCCTGACAATAGAATACCCGACACAAACACACATGTTCAAATAATTTTTAATATTAAGAGGTGTTTAAGGCCATAAGGGGCCCCATATACCGACTTTTGTTGAATTTCTTTATGAAAACCGCCCTTTTGCCACGCCCACTTTTCCAATTTTTTTGATTTCTAATCGGAGGCCTTAATATATGCTCAAATTCTAAGTTTCAGTGGAATATCTCAAAAAAATCCGATTTTGGGGCAGTTTTGAGATTTTTGTGACAGACCCTAGTACTGGAGGTACCCTTAATAATGGATCTATCAAAAATTTTTTTGGAGAGGATGTTAATGCCTACAAAGGAAGCATAACTGCCAAATTTCGTTCAAGTCCCATTTGAATTTCGGGTGTAGGAGAGAATTTTCGAAAAACGCCCTTCTGCCACGCCCACTTTTCCAATTTTTTGAATTTGAATAACTTGACTTCAAATATGTTCAACTATCAAATTTCATCAAAATATCTTGAAAAATTTCGATTTTAGAGCAGTTTTTGTGATTTTCATAACAGACCATAGTACTGGAGGTACCCCTAAAAATGGTCCGATCGGGTCCATTCTCGAACTTGTTCTTACTCATGTCCCCGTGAGCATGCATACCGAATTTCGTCAAAATAGCTCAACTCCTTCGATAAGAAAACTGTATACAAACAGACAGACAGACGGACAGACGGACGGACATGTCTAAATCGAATCTCCTGGTGACGCTGATCATTTCTATATATATTTTGTATGGTCTATCTCGACTGGTTCTCGGTGTTACACACAGCCACACAAACGCAATATACCCTCGACACAGAGTGTGTCGGGTATAAAAATGAAAAAAGGAATAAGGATATTGTGCCACAAACTTTAAGATATGGTTTCTTTGATTCACTACTTAGGTATACATATTTATAAGTGTAAGTGCTTGAAGCCTTCCGGAACAACTTTCGAACAGTGGAATTCAAAAACGGGACATCACTTGCTCAGGGAATCACATATTTCGGTTTTCAAATCGACTTCGCTTTTTCCTATTTTCCATGGGCCTTATCTTTTTATTTTTTGTTTGTTTTTTGAATAGTTTGTTGTGAAAATGAAATTGCCTACAATAATATGTAGAATTTGCTTACTTAAAATTTTTATCCGCATTTGAGCCACTTCCGCTGCGTATAACATGTTGATAACAGCAATTAATATCTTCAATATTCTTATAGTTTATATTTAAAATGTAACGCTTTTGTGTTTCATTGAACGCACTGGTCACGATTGCCTTGGCACCGCAGTCTTTATATTTGCCCGGCTTGAAGATTTTCTTCGAGGCAGGTGAAAACGGATCGATACGTACCATATGACAATGATCTGTATTCACGTAGAATTTTTCGGGATTCAAGAGTTTCTTTATTGTTCTCGCTGTTGGAGTTGCTTTTTGGATTCGAATTTTTGGCGTTGTATTCGAAATTTTTTCACTTTCATAATGCATTGCAGTCGTTCCATTATGAAGGACCTGTTGAGTTGTTAGTTTTTCTGTTGTTGTTATTGTTGTTGTTTCATTCAATGCTATATCAATATTGGGCGTCCAATTTGATACGGTTGAATTTAAGGTTTGATTATTCGAAGTTTGTATAAGACTTCCATCGGAAAAGTTCTCCAATTCGAGATCAAATGACACTTTCGTTGACGAATACACGATGACCGTTATGCCCAGCGCTAGGAATGTAAACATTTTCCAAGCAATATTCTCCACTTTATTTACATCCGTCAGGGGCTTCGCTTGGATTAACGTGTACTTATAATTTTTCTCGGACATATTGTTGCTTAGGAGAATTTTTCACAAAAGTTGAAACGTGGATTTTATTGAAATGAACAATACCACTAAGCACTAATAGAAATCAATTGATTTCTTCGATTTTTAGAACTTTTAGCACATACGTTTGAATTGAATTTTGTTTTTCATTCGATTTATATGAAAATTGCGAAAGTAAATATTATGAATTTATTTTCGACGTCCAGTTAAGACGACGCTTCCTCTCATACTGAAAAGCTTGTTTCGATTTAAAGTAAATTTCAATGTGAGCAATTTGTTGTTGTTGGTTTCTATTTATTTAATTTTTTGTTTGAAGCGAACGTATCGGCTTCCTTTGTTGCATTTATCGTTTTAAAAACTTTTGCTGGTGTAAGACATAACGTCTGTGAAGTTTGAAACGCAATCAATCGAATTTGGTGTGTAATTTAACAATCAAAATTAATGTATTTATGTGTGTGTACAAATATTTCAATTCATTTTGCACGCCCGAAATTTTAGAAAAGAATCTGGCAACGCGCCAGAATGATTCAAATTTTAAATTTAATTCACATCGCATTAGAAAATTTAAATCCGATCAATTTTGTACAAAAAAAAAAAAGGAATCGAATTACAACTTGAAGGCATTCATAGGTACCTGGAAAAAAATTGAATTTATTTTTGGATCATTCATTTTGAATTTGATTTCAGTGTTGCCAGCTTAGGGGTTTTCCCCTTAGATTTAGGGGATTTTCCTACTTTTAGGGGGCCGTTTAGGGGGAACAAATTTTTAGGGTCATGTTTAGGGGGAAGAATTTTTCCTAGGATAATTTTAGGGGCTTATGATATGTAAATATACGTATGTATAAACAAATGATGTGCGAAGTTTATAGAGTTTGGTATAAAAAATCTGTCAAATTTGTTGTTGTTCTTTCCAAATTACTTTTTTTCATTTCGAATATTGTACTTTTTAGGGGGGAGCTAAGGAGTAGTTTTAGGGGAAGCTACCTGGCAACACTTTTAGATTTTCTGAATGATTCGATTTACAAAAATAATAAGACGAATTAAAATTTGAATTAATTCTATATGAAAATTTTTCATTTGAATTATTTATTTCATCCAAAAAATGAATTGAATTAAAAATAAGTAAGGGTGTTATAGTCAGGCGAGCCTAACAATAGAATACCCGACACAGACACACGTGTTCAAATAATTTTTAATATCAAGAGGTGTTTAAGGCCATAAAGGGTCCAATTTACCGACTTTTGTTAAATTTCTTTATGAAAACTGCCCCTTTGCCACGCCCACTTTTTCAATTTTTTTGAATTCTTATCGGAGGCTTAGATATAAGCTCAAATCCTAAGTTACATTAAAATATTTCGAAAAAGTCCGTTTTTGACGCAGTTTTTGGGATTTTTGTTGCAGACCCTAGTACTGGAGGTACCCTTAATAATGGACCGATCAAGGAAATTTTTTGGTAGGATGTTAATGACTACAAAGGAAGCATACGTGTGAAGTCCCATTTGAATTTCGGGTGTAGGAGACAATCTTCGAAAACCGCCCTTTTGCCACGCCCACTTTTCCAATTTTTGGAAATCATATTACTGGCCTTTAAATATTAGGTGTAAGTAAAAGAAATCCATTATTTTTCCAATAGATGGCGTTATTTATCTGCACCTCGCGTTGTATAAGTCCGATCGTGTTCCGCTAGGGGAATTAGAAAGATGACAGTTCCTACTAAAAAGCTTTTTTGACACTTTTTTGATTGATTGATTCAGTTTTGTTTGAGAGCTTGTCAAAGATGGACATCAGCAAAGAGAAAATTCGCTACATTTTACAGTTTTTTCTTCGATAAGGGAGAAAACGCAAGCCAGGCGGCTGAAAATGTGAATAGCGTTTATGGACCTGATACTGTAACAGCCAATCATGCGCAATTTTGGTTTCGTCGATTCCGTTCCGGTAACTTCGATGTCAAGGATGCACCACGCACTGGAAGGCCAAATTGTCGAAAATGTCGATAAAATCATGGAAATTATCGAGTCCGACCGTCATGTTAGCACTGTTTCGATTGCAAAAGAGCTAAAGATTGCACAAAAAACCGTTTGGAACCATTTGAATAAGGCTGGATACACAAAGAAGCTCGATGTATGGGTGCCACACGAGTTAACGCAAAAAAAACTCATAGACCGAATTTCCATCTGCGAATCGCTGCTGAAACGCAACAAAATCGACCCATTTCTGAAGCGGTTGGTGACTGGTGATGAAAAGTGGGTCACTTACGACAACGTCAAAACGAAAACGGTCGTGGTCGAAACACTTTGAAACCGGCGGAAACGGTGGCCAAGCCAGGATTGACGGCCAGGAAGGTTTTGCTGTGTATTTGGTGGGATTGGCAGGGAATTATCTACTATGAGCTGCTCCCATACGGCAAAACTCTTAACTCGGAACTCTACTGTCAACAATTGGACCGTCTGAAGGAAGCAATCGCCCATAAGCGGCCAGCTTTGGCCAATAGGAGAGGAATTGTGTTCCATCAGGACAACGCCAGGCCACCACATCGATAGTGACTCGCCAGAGCTCCGGAGTTTGGTTGGGAGGTTCTTCTGCATCCACCTTATAGTCCGGACCTGGCACCAAGTGATTACCACCTGTTCCTGTCCATGGCGAACAATTTTGCCGGTGAAAAATTCGCTTCAAGAGAGGCTTCTGAAATTTCGACTGTCTCAATTTTTTGCTAATAGGAACGAGGGCTTCTATGAGAGAGGCAATAATGAAATTACCTTAAAATGGCAACAAGTTATCGAACAAAACGGCGCATATTTGACCTAAATCGGGCCATTCTAACTATCTTAAATAAAGCCCTCAATTTAATGCAAAAATAATGGATTTTCTTTTTACTACACTAATATGATTCAAATATCAAATTTCATCAAATATCGTAAAAACTTTCGATTTTAGAGCAGTTTTTGTGATTTTCGAACAGACCCTAGTTACTGGAGATATTCCAAAAATTGGTCCGATCGGGTCCATTCTTGAGCAAGAACGACAAGAAATTCTGCGATTCATTATTTGTATAAGAATACTGGGAAACTATGGCAAACTGTGGGAAACTGTGGGAAACTATGGCAAACTGTGGAAACTGTGGGAAACTGTGGCAAACTGTGGGAAACTGTGGGAAACTGTGGCAAACTGTGGGAAACTGTGGCAAACTGTGGGAAACTGTGGGAAACTGTGGCAAACTGTGGGAAACTGTGGCAAACTGTGGGAAACTGTGGGAAACTGTGGGAAACTGTGGCAAACTGTGGCAAACTGTGGGAAACTGTGGGAAACTGTGGGAAACTGTGGGAAACTGTGGCAAACTGTGGGAAACTGTGGCAAACTGTGGGAAACTGTGGGAAACTGTGGGAAACTGTGGCAAACTGTGGGAAACTGTGGGAAACTGTGGCAAACTGTGGGAAACTGTGGGAAACTATGGCAAACTGTGGGAAACTGTGGGAAACTGTGGCAAACTGTGGGAAACTGTGGGAAACTGTGGCAAACTGTGGGAAACTGTGGGAAACTGTGGGAAACTGTGGCAAACTGTGGGAAACTGTGGGAAACTGTGGCAAACTGTGGGAAACTGTGGCAAACTGTGGGAAACTGTGGGAAACTCTTCTCTTCAAATCTGAATCATGTCCCCGTGAGCACGCATACCAAATTTTATCAAGATAGCTCGACTCCTTCGATAAGATAACTGTATACAGACAGACGGACAGACAGTATGTATGTATGTATGTCTGTCTGTTAGAGTGGCTGCCACCTATGTAGGCCGTTTACCGGCCGATCCTGATACCACAAGGGGTTTTCTTGTGTTTGTGGAGTGTATGTTTCTCTTTTTGTAGTGTGCTTCTAACATGCGATTTTTGGAAAACCAGTTTTAAGGCTTCGAATATTACGCTCCGTTTCGCCTGTGCCGGGAATCGATTCTCGGAACCCGGGATCAAGAGCATAACACGCATCCCCTACGCTATCCCAGAGCCATATGCACTTGAAGATACAAATCAAAAATATATACTTAGGTATACAAAAATTTCCAAAACAGAGGTAAAATTTATGCGTTCACATGAAAATAACCCTTTAAAGAACAAAAGCCTT
>CM035807.1:14026307-14042019 GCA_020466095.1 Chlorops oryzae | reverse complement strand
ATATGTATGTCATTGAAATTCGATATCGATATATAAAGTTTCAGCATGTCTCGACTAATTCTAATAACATGAATTGTTTAAGGCTTAACATTCATTACATGACATATAAATTCCTAACTAAGAAGTCCCTCGGTTAGAGATATTTGTGATTTAATAATTTAATATGAATATGAGATCTTTTCTTTTTTTTTTTTGTGGGATACGTACACATTGAGACGGAGGTAGATTTCTTGGGTGTTAATTAAAGTTTCAATTCAATGAAATTAAGTTCAACTTATATAATGTTCGAATTCCATCGAAGCAATTCTTGGAGACACAAAGGGATACATATCAATTGCGTAACAATGAAAAAGCCACCTAAATGAATTTTCTCTGGTTATGTAAGGTTTCAGAATTCCGGCATTAATTTGGCATAGCGAGCATTGTGTAAGCTATATCATCCAATCAAGCGACATAATTGTCCTTGGAATTTCACGAATTTGAGCAAAGGTAATTTTGAGTATGGATTTTGTGTTAAATATTTTCATTTTAACAATGAGAAATTGATATGATGATCAAATAGGCGTGAAAGCAACAATTTGATTAACTGAATTTAAGCTAGGTTAGGTTAGGTTGGTTTGGTTGCCACCAAAGTTAGCACACGTAGGCCTCACATGGCCCTGTTGTGATACCACGAATAATGGGAAAACAAAGAAGAACAGAAACAGGGAAAACGACAAAAACATCCACGACCTGAGCCGGGAGACGAACCCAGAGCATATCGCAGCCAACTAAGGCACAGAGGCCGTCGAATTTAAGCTAAAAGGCGAAGGAGTGTCAAATATGCTAAGTATAAAAATCAGGGACTGTAAATAACGGTTATCAACAAAATTGTTCAAGAAAAAGTTCGGATGGAACTAATGGTCGGAGCAAATAATGAAAAACATCCCTAGAATCCGCATGGCTTTTTCTTCCGGAATCCACAATGATTTTTATTTTTTAACTTTTTCCTATAAAAGTCAAATAATAACACAGGTATACAAGGTTTTGGACCAGAGAAACTGGATAGCGACCCTATAGGAATTTTTCGTGCTGATTCCGAATCTGGTACCCGTTTTTCTCTATCACGTCAAGTTTTGAGAAATCGTTAAATAACGGTTTTTGACATTTTTACCTATAGTCTATGTTCAATAATGAGGTCGTAGACCCTATATGCCTTAACCGATTTCAAAGTTTTTGGTACTCATATGAAAGAGGAATGACAACGCAACACATCCTTTATACACAAATTTGGAATTGATTCAGTAACTTGGAAGCTATAGGGCAAAAAACGCGATGCTGATTTCCAATTTTTAGCGATTTTGTTTAAAAACTTGAAATTCAAATGGTAATAATTTCCGAACCAAGGCTGGTATTCCAGGTCTTAATACTTTGAATGAAAGAACAATCAATTGAAAAAGTTTTGAGTCTAAAACAAAAAAAATCCGTTGCGTCGTTCTAATTTTATGAGATTTTTTGCTGAAAATGACAAAAACGAATTTTTATTTTTGGTATATTCTTCGCTCGTTCATATGTATATTTCAGTTCGAATTGTGTATGTTGGTAAAACTGGCTTAACAAACATAAAACTTAAATTCTATTTTAAACCTATCTTTAAAGCTAAAACCAATTTAAACTTTAAAAATGAACAGAATTTGAACTGAGCCTTTTGTATTGTTTACTATCTGTTTCGCGTATAAGGGACCAGCAATAGTCACTCAACATTCCTTCATCCCAAAAGCCCTTATAATTTTTTTAAATCCTCTGTAGGTCCTGGTGAATGCGCTCTCCTTGTTCGTCGCTAGTTTTGCCCAAGTTTTCGGGGAAGAAATCCAAATGTGAGTGGATAAAATGTATTTTTTAGTGACATCCGAACTCCCATTTTTCGATAATTTTTCAAGAGTCCTCCAACTATTTTTATGTAGTTGTCGCTTTTTTTATTTCCAAAAAATGTTGAGTGACTATTGCTGGTCCCTTAAACGCGAAACAGATAGTAAACAATACAAAAGGCTCAGTTCAAATTCTGTTCATTTTTAAAGTTTAAATTGGTTTTAGCTTTAAAGATAGGTTTAAAATAGAATTTAAGTTTTATGTTTGTTAAGCCAGTTTTACCAACATACACAATTCGAACTGAAATATACATATGAACGAGCGAAGAATAAAAATTCGTTTTTGTCATTTTCAGCAAAAATTCTCATAAAATTAGAACGACGCAACGGATTTTTTTTGTTTTAGACTCAAAACTTTTTCAATTGATTGTTCTTTCATTCAAAGTATTAAGACCTGGAATACCAGCCTTGGTTCGGAAATTATAACCATTTGAATTTCAAGTTTTTAAACAAAATCGCTAAAAAATTGGAAATCAGCATCGCGTTTTTTGCCCTATAGCTTCCAAGTTACTGAATCAATTCCAAATTTGTGTATAAAGGATATGTTGCGTTGTCATTCCTCTTTCATATGAGTACCAAAATCGGTTAAGGCATATAGGGTCTACGACCTCATTATTGACATAGACTATAGGTAAAAATGTCAAAAACCGTTATTTAACGATTTCTCAAAAACTTGACGTGATAGAGAAAAACGGGTACCAGATTCGGAATCAGCACGAAAAAATTCCTATAGGGTCGCTATCCAGTTTTTCTGGTCCAAAAGTTGGCCTTTATTTGTAAACTTGTGTAATCATTATTTTTCAGGTTTAATTTTTCAGTCAAAAATTGATTTGATTAAATTTTTTTCGAGCAAAAAATAATCGTTTTTCTGTGATCGTTTTTTTCGAGCAAGAATATCAGTCAAAACCAATTTTCTCGAAAAGCACTTCTCCATTTAACTAATTTTAACCCTATCCGAATAGGGTACTTTTCGATAAAATTGGTTTTGACTGATATTCTTGCTCGAAAAAAAACGATCACAGAAAAACGATTATTTTTTGCTCGAAAAAATTTTAATTTTAAAATCAAATCAATTTTTGACTGAAAACTTAACTCAAAGGAATAACGATTATAAAAAAAAAAACAAGCACTTTTATAAATCGTTATTTCGTGATTTTTATAATAAAAAAATCATAACCGTTACGGTCCCTGATAAAAATTGAACCATTTGTGAGATGGCTATAGAGTTGAGCTCAGTAAGGCCCAAAAACAAAATTTTCCTACGAAAAGGAAATATTAGTAGTCTACGTATTGAGTGCAGGTGGACAGACATCGTAGCGGATACATGGCACCAAGTCCTTATGTATTGAAACAGTAAATAAAGTCCTTTGGGAGGATGCAGTAAAATTATGAAAGTCTTCATGAACAGTAACATATAATAGCCCAAGTGGACCATTTTTCTTACTAATACGAATGAATTAATAATATTCCTGCAAGAAGCCTGTCGCCATATGACCGACGTCAATAGTTCGTCTATAGTTTTTCGGTCTACTGTAGACATTCAATGACAACTCAATGTTAAATGTCAATAACGCAAAGCATTGCGACGGGTATAACTGGTCAGTAGTACTGTTGACGTAGTCAGTAGAGGAAGAGTAGAAGGAATAAAGAAGGTAGTGATGTTTACTACTTGCAGCCAGCTTGGGCAGTTATCGAAACAGCAGTTTCTAGAATAGGCTCTTTGAACCGGTTTCCATAGGAGAGAGAGAGAGAGAGGAGAGAGAGAGAGAGAGAGAGAGAGAGATAGAAGAGAGAGAGAGAGGGGAGAGAAGTGGACAGTCTTTAACTTCGAAGAGTACCACTTTTTTTCCTATTACAATGTAAGATAGAATTAAAGCTTGCCATTGCTGGTCCATTTTATAAATCGAGCAAATGCCCGCCATTCATTTGTTCACCAAATGCCTTCGCCAATCTACAATTATGTGCTCACTTGTTCCAGCATATTTTAGACTTCAGGCGGAAAAATGCCTTCAATTCAATTAATCCTTTATCACTCGATTCGTCCTTCATTGCTATTTTTATTATTCTTTAATAATTTAAAGCATGCATACTCAAAATGGAATGATAATAAGCTGGACATGGAAATTTTCTACATGAATTACCTTCTCTGCTAGCATTTCCTATAAAATGTTTATATTTTATATTTATATTTTTGTTTATAATATTATTACTTAATACAATGTTGGGCATATGTAACGGGTTTTTTGAAATATTTATTTTGCTGACTTCATTTTATGTAAAAATGCGTGTGTAAATAAATTCGCATCTCACATTGCCTTTTCAAAATAATTAAATTATTGTTAAATCACACCAATTTCGAAGTGTAACAATTTATTTTATTTCATTTTTTTCTGTCGTTAATTATGGTTCTTTAACAACTCTTTTTTTATCTCTTTTAATGTAGACCCTTTTTGCTTAATGTGCATTTTTCATTTTTTCAATTTTTTATTTTTTTCTTCAATATTGTTTTTCTTTCAATTTAACACGCTCGCAATGATATTTCATTGATAATCTGATATGCGTAATTTTCCGATTCGATACTTTCGTTAACAATCGATTTTCCACTTTTTGAGCTTTAAATTGCCGTGCAATAATTTGCGGTTGTGTATTTCATCGTTTCCATTTACGGATTCGCATTACGTTCGTTTGAATGTTTTATGCGCTTGTTTATTGCACAATTTTGATTTATTGAAGCAACAAGAAACTTGAAGGGATTTCCATTCAATTTTTTTATTCCGAAATTGTAAAAAAGAAAAATTCGTCGGTGAGAGAATGCCGCAGGAGGACGCTTTGAAATATGCTTTGATTTTTTAATATATGTACGAAAATTAGTTATTAAGGGAACTTTAGACTAACACTTAACTAGCTAAATAGGTCGAAAGAAGGCCATGCTTACTTATTTTAGGTTAAAATATTTTCTTAAAATAAATTAAATAATAAATGCGATATTTGGTCTGTACAACGTCGAATCGTTAAAAGTGGGAATTGTGGGGAAAATTGGCTTGGCCCCGTTGAGGTCAAGAGAAAATTTGTTCCCATTTTTTCTATGGTAAGCCCATGACTTCGTTGAGATAGATTTCCACGGCTAAGGTGAAAAGGTTTCTCCTATTGAAAATAAGTGGGACTGATAATGGATGTTTTTTCTGTCAGAGGTAAGGTTATCCCGTAAAATGCAGAAAACTTTTTTCTTTCAAAAAACAATTTTTTGAGAAATTTTTTTATGTGTATCGATAGGGTTTTGTGACCTTTGGAAGATAGATACAGCTTTGAAAATTATAATATAAATAAGGTTCTTAGAACATTAAACACACCTATGAAAAGTATATTCTTAGGTTATGGCCATTTGAAAAATGAAAAATACTAATTTTCTAGCTTTGAGGCCATTGCGCCACCTCCAAACTTTGCTTAATCGTCATCAAATTTTGCACACGTAAGTTTGTGATAAATACCAAACTTTTGAGCCTCTGGGAAACAGAATTGGACGATTTTAATTCTTTTTGAAGTGAAAACTTCTATAGGCGCGTTGAGCAGGGAGCAAATCTTTAAGTTCAAAATGCATTTGTATATGTTGTAACCGTCACGGTCGTCGTGTACGTATATCTCGGCTATATTAGTGTGCGTAGCTTTCAGTGAGAAGCATTCCTAAAAAGTTTTATGTGATTCGTCGACGTAACACCCCAGTCGGCAATTTGATATTCCATGAATATCTTCTTTTGGGAATTCATTGATGACAAAGGAAAAATATTACGTCTTAAAAAATTCGTGAGTGGTTAAAAACAAATTCTACGATAGCTATCATTCATTTTTATGACATCGCAATTATAATTTTGAACGACAAATTCCGCATAGAAACTATTGCAAAAATAGTAATAGCTAAACATTGCATATTCCGACTGGGAATTGATTCAACTCGCTCTTGGTTTCTCACTTTGACTTCGGTTCTCTCAGTTCATTCGATCTTCTTTCTCACTACAGCGCAAAGAGAGTATGCAAACGGTTGCCATTTAAAAAGATATAAAAGTGCCACAGCGATTCAAAAAGAGCCAATGGGAATTAAAAGGGTCCAACACTTATATTACATGTATATATGTATGTATATTGTAAAACAAAAAATTTTGTGATGTGGATTAGGTCCGCTAAATCTAAATTATTTTGAGTGTTTGCACCGAAAATTTTTTGCTTTGAATTGGGTCACTGAGTAATTTTTGTCGTGGCGTAATAAAGCCAAAAAAAGAGCCAAATACAATGAAAACGAGCCACACCGCCGACTGTAAAATATAGTGTCAGTTTTGCGGTTAAACGCCAACTGTGGCAGCCATGAGTCATATCTGCTCAATAATGCGTGTATGTATGTTCCCAGCAGAATATAGTGTCGGCGGTGAACAAGTCCAAGCGTCTTTCATTGCGGACGCCTCGGTGATATGCTCAGCATGAGAGTGTCTGCGAGGTGGAGCGACATAGTCATGCCAATGTGTTTACATATAATTTTTAAATGCTCAGGATATCTCAATGCGCTATGCACTTTTCCTATGAACGTTTTTAGGGAACGTGTTCCAAACTACGTGACCCTTTTAGGGGGGGGGGGGTCCTGAAAGTACTACACTTGGACAAATTGGTCACTTAAATTATTCTACGGATTGTCACCGAGGGGGGGAGGGGGGTTAAAAAGTAGTAAAAAATGGTTCACGTAGTTTGGACACGTTCCCTTATGTACACATCGAATCATAGCACCGAAATTGAACATGTGGTAGGCGGTTGTAGGCGGTAGGCATTGTTGGCCGCTGGGACGGTTCATCGCTTCTGTAAGCAGCATTGGCCGCTGGGTACTAATAGAAAACGAAAGCTCGACGTTGTGATTCTTAGTATTGTCACTGGGCATGCAACATATTGTATTGTACATATTGTATCTCCGGTGTCCTCGGATAATGATAGAGACGACGATGAAAAATCAAATGAAACTAAAATATATAAAATATTTTCTGGCGAAAAAAAACTCGTCTCATTTTTTCTAAAAAACCCAATTCCAAATATGAACAACTCATCGGATTTTTTTTTTGGGTCTTGAAATGCTCTTAGAAATCCACTCATTTACTTAAGATAGCCTAAACCTGAATACCGAATCTTCTTCGGAAATTATATGGGCTTTAAATCA
The DNA here is from genome assembly GCA_020466095.1 of Chlorops oryzae. Lineage (NCBI taxonomy): Eukaryota > Metazoa > Arthropoda > Insecta > Diptera > Chloropidae > Chlorops > Chlorops oryzae. The sequence continues at coordinate 14,034,921 of CM035807.1, read as the reverse complement.
AGTTTTTGTACAAAGTTGTTAAAAATTTCTTAAAATTTTTGCCTTTATCGCCCTATAGCTCCTAAGCTGTTGAACCGATTTCATCCATATGTATGAGGGATATGCTGTATATTTACTCTTCTTTTATATGAATTAAATTTTTTGAAACGGTCGAACGATAAAACTACGACTAAAAAAATATTGACAAAAAATCGCAAAACCTTTCTTAGCGAATATTTAAAAAACGCGAGCTAACTTTCAAACTTAAAGCATATATTTTGCTTCAGCGAAACAAATACGACAAAAAAAAAGTTGGTTTCAAGTCAAAGGGAAAATTTAGGTTGAGCAGTGTAATTAATTGTTAAAACTTTGTGCAGCCAGCAATATATTTCAATAATAAAATAATAAAATACTTTACATATAACATGCCTATAATTGTTTCTCTGAGTCTCATTATATGTAAAAATCCAGATTGATTTTAATAATTTTAAATCAAATATTATGCATTTCAAACTTCAATACACATTCTATGTTTTCACTTCCAACGGCAGTTCCATAACTGCCAACTTTTTTTTTTTCATACATTTGACGGTCACCCTAATATATATGTATTAGAACAATCCCTTTAAAGAACACTATGGGAGCATTTTAAGAAATTTTTACATCATTACAAGAACACAAAAAGCGCAAAATATCTTTCTCTTAAGTTGTTCTGACATTTGAATATACAAAGGTCATCATGTGCCTACTAAGAAGGAAAGAACAATATATCCGATAAGAATATTTTGAGAAAAGCTGTGCTAGCTGGGTAGAATCGAAGTCGATTTGGGGTCATTATTGGGTATTATAAGGCAGTTTGTCCTTAAACTCAAGGAATTGAGAAGACAATTTGACCAAAACTAAGTCTAAAAGAAGTCAACAGAACAAAATTTATTTATTAAATTTTTGACTAGATTGTGCTAGACAGTTTATCAGCCTGATTCTGAATATTCCCGGGGAACGAATTCGCGGGGAATTTGCTCTTCTCGAGAGAAACTTCGTTTTTCTTAAATATTTGGGGGAAGAAATTTGATAGGAAATAGGTATTTGACCCATAACCATAATTTTCCTTACCCTATCCATTTAAAAAAGCAGAATTTAAGTTTCGAGAAAAGTAAATTCCCCGGGAATATTCAGAATCGGGTTATATATAATTTTTTTTTAAAACAGATGCGGTAGAGGAATTTTCAATCAACTATGAGGAGAATATGGCGGAACATAAAATAGGTGATCAAAGTCGAATTTACTTATATTTCAATTTTAGGTTGAAGAACGCAACAAAACAAGTCAGTTTTTGACTTAATATCGAATTTGAATGGGATTAATAGTCGAATTTGGAAGAAAAATTTGCTACATGGGCGTTAACAAATGAACCTTTGTAATTTCGAAACCAAAGTTAGAGTATATCAGAGGGAGCTTTGAACTTATTTTGAACCGAAAATATTCTAATAAATAGTATTTATTTTGAATTCCCTTCGAAGGAAGAATCTAGATAATTTCGACCTCGTAAACAAGCTTTGAATGCATACTTAAATTGTTCCTTCGAACAAGGGAAAACAAATATTCAGTTCAAAATCTTAAAGGAACACAAAAATTTTACTAGCCTTATTCTGAAACACAGAGTTAAATCGGAGCTCCTATACCAATTTTATTTCGAGTAATTCGGGTTTCTTCTTGCTGGTTAAATGACCTTATCATCGCTGCAGACTCCTAGGGATCTTTCATTTTAAAGACTTTATATTGTTAAAATCTATCCAATGACTTTTGCACTTCTACAAGCTATAATGCAACTGTGAAATATGTTTCCTCACCATGTGTATGTGATTGTTTGTGAACGAATATTCACTTAAATCGTATGTATTCGTATATGTGAAAGAAAAAAACAAAATGCAATTTGAATCCTGAAATACTAACAACTGGTCAAGTATAACAAAATAACCAAAAAAAATATATAAAAAACGGTGCCAAAACTATTTCCGCCTCAAAACGATTTGATGATGGAATAAAGGCTTTCCTATTGCTGCCATCATCTCCCGCTGACGACTGTTTGTGGCCATAATAGATAGCTTTGATGCTTTCCTACCGCATATACCGCCGCTACAACTTCAACTACAACTACAACTACATACACCAGACCGTACTTGTTCATTCCGGAATGTTTGCTCGTTTTGTGTTTGAATATGGAAATGCGTTAGTCCGCTTGCCACAAACCATTTTCAATGCTCGATGTATGGACGCATATAAACTGGAGTTTGTCGACTAAATCGCCAGAATTCACAGTTGCATAGATTGCGGCGGCTCCTGTGGATTTTAAGTGAACGTGAGCTGTCGAAAGATTTGGACAGCTATGGCATTCAGATCGATAAATCTGATTTGAAAAGAGAAATGCCAATTTTCGTTTTCCGATTTTCTCCGAATGTTAGTCCGCCTCGATGTGGCATTTCACAGTTTCCAATCGGTTTTGATTTATAAGAGAACAATTCGGATTATTGGTATTTGTCTTTCGAATTATAATCTGGCGAATTCGAATGAAGAAAAGTTTGTTTTTAAAGGACTTACCATTGAGCTTTATTGAAAAGCATTTAAATTTCGCAAGTACACAAGATGTGAGTAAATGATCTTAAATCTTCTTTGTTCGTATGAGGAATTCCATGTGAAAACAACAACTTTTAACGGGTGTTCTAGATACAGGGTGCTGAAGTTTGCAAAATTGCAAAATTTTGGTCGAAGTTAGTGACACTTAAATGCTCATAAAGTAGGAAAATTTCATTCGATTTCTTTTTTTGAACGAATGCAATTTGGAGAGCCGTTAGAACAGTCTTAACTATGATGGCAAAAAGCTTCATTATTTTTTGATGTTAAAAAATAAATCTGGCAATATATCACTGACCGGGACGCTTCTAATTTTTTTTTTTTTAATTTTGTAAAAATTCTGGTTTTATAACCTTTAAAATGATGTATAAAAATTAATGGGCCGACAAGGATTTATAAAGAAAACTTAAAAAAAGCTAGCGAACCTCACGTTTTTCATATGAAAAAATCAACGCTCTGTTTTCATATGGCAAACGTTACGCATACGTCAGGTAGACCAAAAACAGAGCAGAAGCAATTATCTTGCAAAAAAAAAAATTTGTTGCATATTTGTAGGAGAGCTTTCAGAGTAACAAAAATTCGCATGTCTAATGAAAAGTAATTTTTCCATTAATCGATTTAGATTGATTCCGAAAAATTCTCCAAAATTTCTTCGTCAAATTTATAGCAAAAAACGAGCACTTTCCTTTTCACACAGTTTCCCACAGTATTTTATAATATTTTTGATATCATCTTCAACTGTCACTACAGTTTGCGCAAATCTTCATTAATTTTGTTCGAAAATCGATGTCAGTGTAAAATGGGGTTAAAATATTGAGTTGTTTTCCGAACATGCGGAAGGCTTTGTGGTTCTCTGCTAAGTACTTCTGACAACTATTATTGGAAAGCCTTTAATTTTCTTCTCAGCCAAAGATAGGTTGTAGTTCTGAGATACATTAAAATTGCGCTTTCAGATTTTTTAACAGTTCAAATGGCTCATTCTACAAAGGCAAGAGATCTTTTCGAAAGACTGGAATTTAAGAAAATCTTAAGATTTAAACTAGGGATGTGCCGGATATCCGGTAACTATCCGGTATCCGGCGTATCCGGCTGGTTTTTAGATATCCGGCAAGCCCACCGGATATCACTACTATCCGGCCGGATACCGATACATACCGCAGGCTTTGATTTGTCCATCTTTGAGTTTTGTTTTTTGTTGAACGTGCAAATTAAAATCAGAACAGCTGATTATGCTAAAGCTCAAAAGCAATCGATATTATCATCGATGGTATCGATGTTTTTAAATTTCTTTTAATAGATATTGATCGAAATAAATTAAGTCAAATTAACTTAAATTAAATCCTAACAAAACTTAGTAGTTTATGGAAAAGGATAGACGGTCGTAGTATGAACTTCGATAATGCTTGAAATTGAAAAAACATTGATGTTAGTTAGATACTTACAATCAGATTGTTGTTTTTTAATTTTAAGCATTATCCAAGTTTTTATTGCGATTGTCTATTTTTTACCATAAACTAGATTTGGTTATTATTTTTTGTGATAAATAATTAATTTAGTTTAATGAAATTAAAAAACATCGATAATATCAATGGTGGAATCGAATTTTTTCCAGCTCTATATTATACCAATGAAACGGCGTTGACAGAAAAATCATTTATTTCGGACAATCTGTTCAATTGTGGCCAGCGAAAGTACAATTTCAAACAGAGAAAAAAATTTTTCAGATATCCGGCCGGATACTATGTATCCGGCTACATATTTTTTACCGGATATCCGATATCCGGTTATCCGGAAAATTCACTATCCGGCACATCTCTAATTTAAACCAAAATACTTGGAAGTATATCAGCCATTTTTGTTTTTAACTTTTTACTCATGAGATTTTATTTTTCTTGCGATAATTCCTAACGTTAAAGATTCAGTATCAATAATTAAAGAATTCCCACATTTCGAAATAAACACGCACGAGACTTCTACCTTTTATCGTTCATTATGCATTAACCGCAGCCATTGTGCCGCCATTTAAGCCAACGAGAACACGCTCCCCTGATCTGCGCGTCGCATTGGGCTGCGCGTTGCGGTTTGGGGACACAGCTTTGCCAATTTCGTTGAGCTTATTTTACTAAGCGTCTACACCGAGACTAAGCCTTGCTGGCGTCTCGCTACCGCCATGTAGATGCATATTTACTTATACATCTCAAAACTGCATACAGTTGAAAAGTTCCACACACACACAAACATTTAGACAGCAAGAGACCAAGACCGAGACAGAGAGAGATACACCCATTTAGTTTAACCCGTTCCTCTCAACCGTTTAACCGCAAACCCATTAGTGTCTGCATTTGAAATTCCCCCGAAAATTTACTCCGTGCCCTATTTGAATTGCACTTTTGTGCCGAATCGCAACGTTTTGAGATGCGAAAAAGTGCAAAGCTTCATTCTTTGCCCCTCTCCCTCACTCTCTCTCTCGCTCTCTCTCTCTCTCTCACGTTGCTAAACGTTGCAAAAATAAAGTTTAAGTGTTTCCAAAACTGCAATTAGCCAAAAGTTCCGCGACCCATTTTATGTTTTATTTATTTAAACTTGGTCTCCCCAAACCGATTGCAAAGAGCATACCTGATACACGTTAGATGACCACGTTGGTCTCATCGCATATTTTGTCGCTGAGATTCTGGCAAACCGTTTCCGAAATGTGTGCAGACCTTTTTTTGGGGAAAACTTATTTGGATGCCGTAATTTAATTGATTTTGACTTTTACTTTTTCGTATCCGAATGAATTGAGTAAACATATTAAGGTAAGCCTATAATTTGAACTTTGAGTTCTTGTTTAGAGAAAAAAAGTAGATGGTTGGGCGGAAAAAAGACTTTTTGATTAGAATGTGATTAGAAATAGGAAAATGGTGGTAAATTTCGTATTCCAATAAGAGGGTCAAATAATATAATGAGGTAATGTAAATGGCAAAGTCTTGTTGATTTAAGCTCTTGTTTGAGCATGAATCTCTCTGCATCAGGGAGCAGTGAGAGAACTACGAATGCTTACAATAGCCGAAAACATCTAAAAATCAAGGAAAAAAATCAACAATTTATCAGAAATAATCTTACAAATTTACGATAATAAGTTGGTAATCAGAAAAATTAAAAAAAAAGGTACCATATCTCTTCATGAAAGCGCTTCTCTACGGGCGATAGTTCACCACATACCTTCTGTCAAATTTTATGAAATGCGATTGCAGCTGGTAGTGAGAAGATACTTTTGAGTGGGCATATTTCGTTATGCGATGAGCATTGATGTCGTTCAACGTGAAAATTCGCTGCACTGAAACTCTAGTAAAATTGTAACGGCTGCCAGATTTATTAGACAAAAAGGAAAATTGAAAAAAACTTAACATTCTGGGTAAATCCAGTGTTGAAGAAACGAAATCGCAAGCTACATCTCAATCCTTATTTGCTAAATATAATCAGTATCCTTTTGCGCATCTATCGCATACTTCCAATAGCTCCAGAGAGCCGCTCAAAACTAATATACTACTTGATATGCTGATCTTATTTCCATGAAAATTTTATGCGGAGGAGTCTTTAGCATAAAATTTTGTATAAAAAAAATTTATAATTTTACATTTCTAGCTAACAAAAAGATATATTCTGACCAATCCTTTATCCTCACAGCATTTAAAGAATTTCATCATTTCAGATACCCTATTTTTTAAGGTGATATATTAATTTTCAATTCCCAGCCGTGGCCTCTGTAATAGACTCCAAGCATTCACTGCTGACAATGTGTAAATTGATTGATTTGTCCGTGTCAATATCGGAACAAAATTAATTACACTGTGCTAGTTCAAAATTTTAACAAGCGGAGGACATAGTCATTAAACCTAATTTGGGTCCGATGGTATCATTGGTTTTTCCTAAGTTGGCTCCAGTTATCGAGATATCCGCATTTTAAGTAAGCTCATTTTTGTTCGGTTAAGCATACGCGCCTAACTTGTGCTCATACAATTAAGTCACTCTTGTACCAAAATTGTTTATGGCTAATTCATCGGTTGTTAAATAGTACAAAAAATTAAATTTTTTTGGGTTTTAGTTCAAACATTTTGCCCTCATATTCAAATTAAAAATATTTCATTCAAAAACTTTTGTAAAACAAAGGAAATGCGGCGCTTAATTGATTAGTTGATTTTAACAATGAGCTATATAATTAAGTCACTGTTTAGTCAAAGAAAAAACTCACTTCCAATAAAAAAATACCTGAGTGCTTTCCAATACTTGGTTGGAAAACCCTTTTGAATATGACTTCCGCGCATCTGTTGTACATTGGCAGACTTGCTCTTGGCAAACTTTTGGGTAATCGCGTTATACTCCTCCTTGATAATTTCCCATAAGGAGGCTTTATTTCGAGGTTTTTTCGACGTTAAACCGATTTCTTAAGAATAACCCACAAGTTTTCTATCGGGTTTAGATCCAGACTTTGTGGGGCCATGGAAGGGTTTTTATTTTTTGTTTAATGTATTCCTTTACAATCCTGGAGCAGTGCTTTGGGTCATTGTCTTGCTGAAATATCCAAGCAAGTGGTAAATTTTCAGATTTGTACCAATTAAGTTGTCGTCAAGGATTCTCTTGTACATTTCCCGTTAATTTTCCCGTCAATTTTAACAATAGGGCCAACGCCAGATGCCGTAAAACATCCCCATACCATTACTGAAGAGCCCCATGCTTGACAGTCTTCTTCGTGTACTTTGGGTTGAGTTCTTGTAAAGGTGGACGCCTTACGTTTGGTCTTCCATCATTTCCAAACACATTGAACTTAGACTCATCACTCCAAACCACCAATTTCCAAAATTGAAGTCTTTTGCAATATGCTCTTTAGCGAACGTCATGCGTGCTTTAAAATTTTTTATTGAAACGTTCGGTTTTCTTCGTGCGATTCAACCATTCAAAGAATTTTCTTGCAGGCGACGTCTCACGGTTTGTGCCGAAGTTTTAAGACCATAACTCTCCTCCAACTGAGCTCTTATCTCGACAGAAGTCAGAAAAGGATCCGATTTGCTCAGCCTGACCAAGAGTCTGTCGTCGATTGGCTTGGTTTTTCGGGGCTTTTTGCGGGGCAATTTTTCGAAAGTTGAATTTTTTTTCTAATGTTCGATTGCATTATTGATTTTGCCTCGAGAAAAATTTAGAACTCTCGAAACTGCCGCGATGGTTTGCAGTTTTTGAAAGCAATCCCATATTATTTCTCTTTCTCTGGGATTGGAACTCTTATTTTTCCTCATTTTGCAGCAAACCAAAAAAAAAAATTTAACTAAACGTTGTCTTCAATGCTTACTCAGGTACTGAAACAAAAACTGACCTACAGCTTCACACCACATATTAAACTAACCGTTTATGCCTACTATGACTTAATTATATGAGCGCATACAAAACAGATGTATAAGGTAAAAGTGCAGTTTGTTTGCATTACTCAATTATTTTTTTATGTTTTCTTTTTAGAATTATTAGCAGACAGAACGGTCGGAGAAATCAAAACCAAAAAATGAAGATCGATGAATAAATTGGCTTTTGGCAAAATAAATATTCTTAGCTTAGCAACTGACTTATTGTTATGAGCACAAGTGTATGTACGCCGCGCCGTATACTTAATCTACATTACTCATACGCAGTGCAAACACCTGAAATCTAAAGCGACAAACCCGACAAAAATGCGCAAACTTCAAATGCGGATATCTCGATAACTGGACCCAACTTGGAAAAACCAATGATACTATCGGACTTAGCGTACCCAAATTAGGCTAAATGACTATGTTGCCCGCTTGTTACAATTTTTCAGTCGCAATTTCAAGCATAGTGTTATTATTATACATACATAGAAGGAAAGTGGCGACGGATAAGCACACACTGCAATAAGAGCCTAACATCACTAGGATGGCACTGCAATGGAGATCCACAAGGTTCTCGAAAATGGAGATGAGGCCGAAGAAAACATGGGGAAGAAGTGTGGAAAAGGAAG